>BSXT01002405.1:0-18007 GCA_030267785.1 Phytophthora fragariaefolia | reverse complement strand
GGGGTCGTTCAGCGTTAGCATGGCCTCCCAAGGATCTGTTGATGGTACCAAGGCAAAACAAGCTGCCGCTAACGTCTTTAAAATCATCGACCGTGTACCAGAGATCGATGCCACCTCGACTGCAGGAACCGTGCTACCGACTATCCAGGGAGACATCAACTTCAGACATCTCACATTCGCCTACCCGTCGCGACCGCACGCCGTCATCTACCAGGGCTACGACCTATCCGTTCGACGCGGCCAGACTGTGGCGCTAGTGGGTGCGAGCGGCAGCGGCAAGAGTACGGCTATCGCGCTGCTGGAGCGATTCTATGACCCGTCGTCGGGAATGGTGGCACTGGATGGCCATGATGTGCGCACTCTGAGCTTGCCATGGCTGCGCGACCGCATCTCGCTGGTGAGCCAGGAACCGGTCCTATTCTCGGGGACGATTGCGGAGAACATTGCTCTGGGCAAGCCAGGCGCCAGTCGGGCGGAGGTGGAGGCCGCAGCAAAGAGCGCCAACGCCTTCGCCTTCATCTCAAACTTCCCGCAGGGCTTCGACACGGAGGTGGGCGACCGTGGCGCACAGGTGTCGGGTGGCCAGAAGCAGCGCATCGCCATCGCGCGCGCCATCTTACGCGACCCGGACGTACTGCTGTTGGATGAGGCGACAAGTGCGCTGGACAACGAGAGCGAGCGCATCGTGCAGGCATCGCTGGACGCGCTGATGGCGCAGAAGCGGCGAACGACCATTGTGGTTGCACACCGGTTGTCGACGATTCGGAAGGCGGATGTGATCGCGGTGACGCGTGACGGCGCAATTGTGGAGCAGGGCAGCCACGAGGAGCTGATGCGGTTGCCGGGCGGTGTCTACCGCGGAATGGTAGAGTAGCAGACCTAATTGCGATGGACATGGGAAGTACTTTGAAGTAGGCTACTTACACGTAGTACTACGTAGTAGTTCGTAGCAGTGTTAGATACGTTTACAGTGATAACTCCCCACAGCTCAGTCAGTACACGTTTCGCATCTTGCTTGGTGATGAAGAGCACAGGGACTACCGCCATCAAGGCTTTAGACCTGAGGATACGTCCTCAACGAATGGCAAGTTGGATTGCATTTGAAAGCAAACATCTCGCATTTACGTTACGGGTTAGCTATCCTGTAAGAGAATCCCCACGGGCGGTCTAGCTTGATACGGCGATCAACACTGGAAGGGCCAGAATAGCAGGTAACAAACCTTCTCCTCCGCGGTGGCTGACCCCGTGAGGCTAGCAGTTTCACCGCGTAGAACAGGCTTGGTGAGAGGCTCTGCAGTTGTTCCCGCAGCGGTTGGATCTGCCACAGCGAGGGCAATCGAAAGCACCATGATAGTGTAGATGCGCAGAACGTTTGCCATCTTGGTGGAGTAGGTCGAGCGTGGCAAAAGCGGAAGTGGTCAAGATTTGACTTAACTACATATTAGCCGGATAGAAATTGATGCTGCATTGATATGGCTATCCAGCTATTTGATTTATCTGGGTGATCGTGGGCTACTACGTAGTACGATACTGGCGAAGATGAAGGTTCGACCTGTGATGCCAGGTTGAGACCAGGCAGTTCTTTACCAGCTAAACCACGAGTAGCACGTGTACGGGACGCCCAGAAAGTGGCACGTCCTCTTCCCACTGCCACTCGAGCTCGAGTCGGCGTCAGAGCGCAGGTTTCGCTGGATTCCAGGCACACCCATTTCTAACGCAGCGGAGTCGACATACGCAAGTTGAAGCGCGCAGGCGGCGAGGACAATTGCGAAGAGAAGCTTGGACATCTTGACCTAAGTGTTGAACGTTGAGTGGAGTGCGCGGTCAGCGTGGTTTTCACAAATGCACTTTCAGGCTAGCAAGACCGATAGACATACCCATACCAACTCTGCCGACCATGCTATAATTCAATCGTACAACGAGTCATCCACATTCTAAGGCCACATCCAAGAGGTAAGAAAAAGAATAGCTCCAACAATTCCACAAGTTTTCGCGCGCCAACTACTAGAGCAACTCTTAAGATCCAGTGACGACGGAAACAAAAATATGGGAACACCAGCTAGCAGTAGTGGTCCAACACATCTCAACCACATAAGTTTTGTCCATTTCGTCATTCGTCCGTCTCCCTCCGAAATACAGCTGGGCGTCTTACAACCCAAGTCTTTTCGAAATCCACGGCGCATCCTGACAATCGCAGCGTCCTGCTCCAGAGTGCACCTGGGATAGAGGGAGGACGTGTTAGGCCAGCCGCATAGCTGCGTAAGACGTTGCATGGCGCTGCATCGTCCAACCTAGCGGCTGCGGCTGCGGCTACGAGGCCCCGACTGCGGGGGCTGGGGGGACCTGAGAAACAAACACCAGCCACATGCAAACACAGGTCAAACGAGGTCAACGTCAAGGTCACACCTCTGCAGTGCACAGCACCCTACCAGCTCCGGTCGTTCCGGGAACCACGACGTGGTCCGTGGCGCGAGGACATATCCGGGCGATTGTAGCGACGGTACTCCTGCGGGGGCTTGTCCATTCCTCGGCCCGAGTAGTCGCGCGGCGGCCGCTCCTCGCCTCGCGAGCGCGACTCGTAGTACCCAGATTGCGAGCGCCGCTCAGGCTGCTGGAACTCGTCTACTTCATCCGGCCGGGCGTACGGACGCTCTCCGGCATAGTCACGCGAGCGCTCCCGCAAGTCGGCGGCGTCCTCGCCTCTCCGCATGCTGCTGCTGGTACTGTGGCGGCGGTAGCGCGGCGGAGAGCCGCTGCGTCCGCGCTCCTCCGGATCCTCGCGGCTGTGTCGCGACGAGTGGTGGCGACTCGAGCGGTGGTGGTGGCGGCGGTGGCCGGCGTCGTCGGCCTCGTCGTCGTACCTGGGGGCGTGGCCCCTTCGCGCCCCCTGCGAGTCGAACGAGTCGTAGCGCGGGCGGCGCTCGTCGTCCTCGAAGCCGTTGCCATCGAAGCTGCCTCGGTTCGGGCGTCTGGGCCCGTCCCCTTTGTTCCTACAGCGACAAAACGAGGCCCAACAGCAGTCAGCGCCAGCCCCTCACTTGCACGCACGCACGCCGCCACGTACTTGCGGAAGTTGTAGTCCGTGCGCAGCTGCTGGCCGGCCACGACGATCGTGGCGCTGTGCGCCTTCTGCGCCGAGGCCACGTCCGAGTAGTCCACGAAGGCGGACATGGGCGCGTCGGGCCGCGCCTGGGGCAGCACCTTGACGTTCTTGACCTCGCCGAACTGCGCGAAGGCCTGGTCCAACTCGCTCATCTTGATGTGCGGCGGGATGTTGGCCACGAACAGGTTGGGCGACGCGCTGCCGGCGAGCCGCGGGCTGTGCAGCAGCGGCGGCGGCGGCGGCTGCTGGCCCGGCGGCGGCTGCTGACCCGGCGGCGGCGGCGGGCCGTCGTAGCGGCGCTGCGTGCCGTGCGACACGGCGAAGGCCACGCGCAGGCGGCGGCCGCCCAGCTCCTTGTCGTTCATCTCCTGCACCGCCTGCTCCGCGTCCTCCAGCTGCTCGTAGTGCACGAAGGCGTAGCCCTTCTTGACGGCGCATTGCTCGATGGGGCCGAACTGTGTGCGCAGGGGACGAGGTTAGAAGGAGGGGGGGGGGGCAGCAACACCAGCAGGCGCGTACCTTGCCGAACTCGGCCTCCACGTCGCGCTGCGTGAGCTCGTAGAAGAGGTTGCCCACGTAGAGCTTGGTCGACGCCATCGGGGCGTCCTCCATGGTCGTGGGTGTAACGGGGCTTGGATCCAACGGGCTTTAGAACTGTTCAGCTGGGCCCCGCGCAGCTCGCACCCTCAACCAGCAACGCGAGGGGAATACGAATTTGAAGAGACAGCTGGCGCAGGTTGCCGAAGGGGGGAGCTCCAGGTCTAGAATTTAGATTTAGAGCGCCTACAAAAGTGAGTGACAGGTCTCAGAACCAACATTTCTTTCCACCAATCAACAAGCCCTAGGGCTTTTTCACCAATCGCTGTTAGCGTAGCTACCTGCATTATAAGGTTGCTAACGGGTTGAACATGGTCGGAGTTATTACATGTAGTCATGTCCTGAGGCGCTAGCCGTATCGGTTCGCATAGCGCTACATCACATCCATGAATTCGACGCTACCCATCTCGTCCATCGCTCCATTTTCAAAGGGAAGTGCTCAAGATACTAGGACACACACCAGCGTTGAGGATAGACCTTCCTTCGATATTTGTTCTCGCGACTCGGAAACCCACTTCATTTACTGAACACCTCAGGAATCAACTGACTTTGCCCGTAAACGATTCCGGTGGGAGCGCAGTATCACTGCCCTCCCCTTGTATTTACTGTTTGGCCAAATCTACCGGACGGGTGCTCGTGAGTTGGTAATTCCTAAAGCTTTGCGAAGTCGAAAAATAACAAATGTGCATGCGTTTCATCGAAATCATTGCGGGAACCTTGTGCAGGAAAGGCTTCCTGCAAATTCTGAGCCACGCGTAACCTATCCAGCTTATCTTAACAAATCTAAGGAATTCCAATGTTGCTATTCAGAATTCATAGGACGTCCTGTCGGGTAGGCCGTTTGCCTTCTTGTCCGATATAACTATTTACTATCAGTCAGAGATAACTCGCCATTTTCACACAACCGTAACATTGATGATTGGCTGCTGGCCACTTTGGTTATCCAAAATTCCTTACGGGGGTTTCGACCGTCGATGTAGCCATCTTGGATCTTGGGCACGAAAGGACGCACACAAGTCGAGTGGAGAGGGTCGAGCATGAGCGACGATGTGCTGGAGTTCACGGCGGAGGAGAGCGACTGGGTGTTCGACTACGTGCTGAACCTGTTCCGCTCACCGGCCTGGGAGCTGCCGGTCATGTGCTTCATCGACGACAACTGCGCGAGCTTCGACACGGGCGAGGAGAACAAGTTCATCTACACGGAGCTGCACACGCAGTTCCGCGAGCTGGTGGAGAACGTGCTGGGCTCGCACCTGGCCGAGATGGGGCTCACGGCCGCCGACTTCGCGTCCATCTGCGAGAAGCAGCGGGACAGCGAGCGAGCGGCCGGCAAATCCGTGTCCGACGGTGTGAGCGCCGACGTGGTGAACCAGATCCTGGCAATGGACGACTTCCTGAGTTTTAAGAAGCTCATGGTGAAGCGCAACTTGGAGTTGGAGCTCGAGGCTATCAAGGAGTTGCGTGAGGAGGTGACGGAAGACGAACATGACCTGGAGGCACAGTTCATGGAGCTCAGCGTGCTGTACAAGCAAGAGGAGATGGAGCAGGCGGAGCTCGAGGCGGCCATTGTCATGTCTATGAGCGTGCAGAGCGAGCAGCTACGCCTCGCGTCAGTTGCTGCAAAGGTTGCAGAGGACAAATACGCAAGCGCCGCGTCGGATGCTCGGCAGCTCTCACCCGCTGAGGTACAACAGCAGATTCGGGATAGCAAGAAGAAGGCTGAGGAGATCTGCAAGAAAAACAAGGAGTCACTGGAAGAGAATCGCAGCAAACAGCGTGAATGGCAGCAGGCTGCCGAGATCTCGGAGGACGAGTTGAAGCGCCGAGAAGAGTATCTCCGGAAGCAACGCGACCGTATTATTGAAAAAAAGAAACGCGAGCGCGAGGCGCAACTGAAGGAATACCAACAGGAGCAAAAATCTACAGCTCCTGAACCGCCGGCACAGCTTGTTGAGAAGCTTCAGACTAACACGTCGGAGGAAGCCAAGAAAGCCGAGGAGGAGGAGCGCCGGAATGCGTTGCGCATTGCATTAGCACGCCGTATGAAGCAAGATTTACTTGAGTCGGCAAATGCGGCAGCCTCCGAGCCCAGTCGTTCAGGCAGCTTCAGAGTGCATCAGGTACGGGCAACACTAACGTAAGTGAAGACCGGATCGACAGGCTATTCTACTTACCGCTAATTTTACTTGCGAAGGTGGTCGAATTGGACGAGAAACTGCAGCGCGTGGAGGATCTCCGTCGACAGAGCCAAGAACGCGAGAGCAAGGTCCATGCAAAACTGGTAAGGCTTTGTACTTGCACGATTTTAGACTATCAAACGATAACTCGATTATGCACAACAGCGAGCAGGTGCCTCCTCTTAAGCGAAGGACGTCACAATATCAGCAACACAAGCTGAACTACGGCGAAGGCAACAACAATATCAATGAAATGTGCCTGTCATTCTGCATTCAACAACTGTTTCTGCTCTTGCTTTCGAGATTATTGTAAGCGAACGCCAGCACTACACTCCAGCAGGGGAAACAATTCGCTTATTCCTATATAAACCCAACTCAATCTTAAGTCGAGTGAAACTTCTTGTTGGTCTTGGCCATGTCCTGCAGTAGCGGTGCAGGCGCGAACTGCTCGCCGTACTGGTCTGCGTAGCGCTGCATCATCTCCGTGAATTTAGTGCTGCCCACCTTGTCCACGAAACGGAACGGACCGCCAATAAATGGCGGGAAGCCGATGCCGAACACGGCTCCGATGTCGCCCTCCGTTGGCGACGCGATGATGTCGTCCTGCACGCAAAGCACGGCCTCGTTCACGAAGCGTGAGATGAGGCGGTTGACGGTGTCCTCGTCACTGAGTTTGAGGTCGGTCTTTTGGAATTTCTTGATGAGGCTCATGGCGTCGGCGTTGATGGTCTTCTTGCCCTTCTTGCCCTTTGGAGGCTGCACGAAGAAACCCTTACCAGACTTCTTGCCGAGGAACCCTTGTCCGATCATCTCTTCGAACAGCTTTGCGTCGCCGCCCTCCATGCGCACACCCAGTGCCTTCGACAGCGTCTGGTTCACATGGAAAGCCACATCGAGACCCACTTCATCGGCCAGAGTGATAGGGCCCACAGGCAGACCCCACTTCGTCATGAGCTTGTCCAGCTTCTCCGGCTCCACTCCATCTCCCACCAGCGCCAGCGTCTCAGCGATGTAGGGACCGAGGCAACGATTCACATAGAAACCGGGGACATCCTTCACCACAATCGCCGTCTTGCCTTGACGGAGACCCAAGTCCACAGCCTTCGCCGCGGTGGCGTCGCTTGTGCCAGCGTGGCGAATGATCTCTAGCAGAGGCATGCTCGGCACTGGAGAGAAGTAGTGCATGCCGATAACGTTCTCCGGACGCTTGCACGCCGATGCGATATCCGCAATGGGCAGAGCAGACGTGTTTGTAGCAATCACGCAGTCCTTCGACACGTAATTCTCCAGATCGGACAGCACCTTATGCTTGAGCGCCAGGTCCTCGAATACAGCCTCGATAGCGAGGTCCGCCTTCTTGATGTGCGTCTTCCACACCTCGTCTTCGTCGGACAAAGGCACGACGTTGGCAATGACGGCGTCGCGGTCGTAGATGGTCATGCGTTTGCGCTTCACCTTCTGCTCCAGGTTGTTGCGCACATAGTCTTCGCCCTTAGCAGCAGCTGCGGCGTCGCGATCCTTCAGCAGCACGCGCACGCCCTTGGCAGCCGATACCTGAGCGATACCCGCTCCCATGAGACCAGCGCCAACCACAGCCATAGTCTCCACCGGTTTGGCGGGTTTGCCGTAGCGGTTCTTTTTGAGAGCCGTTTGTCCAAAGAAGATACTCATGAGCGCCTTGGCCTCGCTGGTCATGCCGAGCTTGGCGAAGTTGGCCGCCTCGACTTCCAGCCCCTTAGTCAGCCCTTGCTCCACTCCTGCCTGCGCAGACTCCAAGATCAACTTGGGCGCCGGGTAGTGGCCGCCCGTCTTCTTCTCCACCATCTCGCCCGCCTTGTTGAACACGACCTGGCGCAGCGGGGTGTCCTCCAAGATGCGGTTAAGGAGCCCCTTGCCCTTCTTCTTGGGCTTCAAGCTGCCCGCGGCCAACTGCTGCGCTGCCGAGATGGCCGCGCTCTCCAGAGCGAAGGGGTCTGCCACTTGGTTCACCAGTCCCATCTTGAGCGCCTTGTCGGGCTTGATGTTCTTGCCCGTGAGCATCATATCCAGCGCTGCTTGGATGCCCACCAGCTTGGGCAGGCGCTGGGTGCCTCCCGCGCCCGGCAGCAGGCCCAGCATCACTTCCGGCAGCGCTAGCTGCGTCTTCTTGCTCTGCGAGGCCACGCGGTAGTGGCAGGCGAGCGCCACCTCGAGGCCTCCGCCCATGCACGAGCCGTCGATGGCCGCCACGAAGGGCTTCTTGGAGCCGGCCAGGCGGCTCATGAAGCTCTGGCCGGCGCGGGACATGGCGCGCATCTCGTCCTCCGTCTGGCACGCCTGCAGCTCGGCGATGTCGGCGCCGGCGATGAACACGCCCGGCTTGGCCGAGATGAGCACCACCGACTTGATGTTGGGGTCGCTCTCCACCGTGTCCAGCATGGCCGTCATCTCCGCCGTCATCTTGGACGAGATGGTGTTCACCTTGGCCGCCTTGTCGTCCAGCCGCACGATGGCCACGCCGTTGGCGCGCGTCTCCATCGTCAGGTACGCGCCCGAGCCAGCGGCGGCGCTGGACATCGCGCGCGCGGACGCCAGCCGCGCCGCGTGGCGCAGGGTCGAGGCCGTCTGCAGCACCATCGGAGCGGGGAGGAAGCGGGCGGGAGGGCGCAGATTCCGAAGTGAAAAAAGATCTGAGCCTTACGACGTTTTGGCGGGCCCCGACGAGATTCCGACGTGCGGGATGGACCAATGGGCGCGCGCGAAACGAGGCCACTTCAACGTGTTGCAGGTGACGTCGACGGACAATTTGTCCGACAAATTGCTTTTTTGTTATTTTTCGTCCTACTCGGTCTTGGATTTCTGCAGCGAGCCGAGCAGCGGCTGCTGGTACATGGTCGGGATGGCGTTCTCCTCGGGGGCGACCCCGTCCTCCCTCGAGGACTCGTCGCTGGCGAGACACGCGCTGTCGCCGCCCAACGCCTGCAGAAACTGCCGCAGCTCCGAAAAGTACTTGTCGCCGCCGCGCAGCCACGAGTCGTTGTGCGTCCCGCCGGGCACCGGATACCACACCGTGCGCTGGCTGGAGGTGGCGAGGGAGCGCAACTGCTGCATGTGCGAGTGAGGCACCAACTCGTCTTGCATCCCCGCGATGAACAGGATCGGCTGCTTGATCTTCTGAATCGTATGTGCGCTGTTCCAATCCATCCGCAGCACCAACGGCTTGATGTACGTCAAGAACGGCATCAGCACGTCCACAATGGCTGAGATGCTGAGGAACGTGTTCTCTAGAATGACGGCCGCCACCTAATCAATCGGCGGTCTGTCAATCAACTGCATTCCCAACAATTCGACATCATCAAACACGTACCCTCGAAGGCTCTTTTTCAGCGAGGTAGACCGACACAGCTCCACCTAGAGACCGGCCAAACACCACGAGCTTCGACGTATCGATGTCCGTCCTAGCATACATAGCGTCCAGCACAGCCTGTGGCACAAAGCAATATCATTAGCTCATCAATAGATCTGACTTTCCTTCACGCTTACGCGCTCACATACCTCAGCATCCTGCTTCAGCCCAGCCTCCGTCGGGTCTCCTTCACTGTGGCCGAATCCTCGGTAGTCCACCAGCAGCACGTTCACCCCCACCTTTCGGAACATCTGTACAGCATTCGGGAGACGGTATCCAATGTCTACAGCCCACATATGCGCAAGCGTAAGTCTCCTCGAGGCAGAACTACACTAACAAGCATTTCGACGGGCTCACTCCCAGCGTTGCCGTGGAAGAAAATGAGTGTGGGGCGGATGCTGTGGCCCTTCTGCTTCATGAGCCAGGCGTTGATCCTCACACCGTCCTTGCAAGGGATCATGAGGTCCTCATAGTCGATGCCAAACTCCCCCGGGTGCCGGTATCCTGTAGGAGAGGGAGGCGGAGCGTCAGTCCCGGTCGGGCGAAGGCTGGAAGGCTAGTGCGTACCTGGAGGGTTGTCCTTCGTATACTTGGAGGCGCCCGGGATCGTCGGGAAGTAGAGCAGCCGCTCCTGGTACATGTACAGCAGGAACAGCGCGCCCATGCACAGCGTGCCGGCCGTGTAGGCGGCACTCAGCAGCCACGACGAGAAGCTCGAGCTCTCGGCCATCCCGAATTATGCTTGCCTTGGCCGCAGTATGCTGGAAATCACCTGTGTGAAGCACACAATGTATCCATAAACTCTTGAAGTAATACATGTACAGTACTTATATAAGTAGTTTGGAGCATCGAGTTTACTTTTTTACTTCGAAGTTTTATTATTTTGAGAGGTGGGGCAACGGGGTGAGGACTATCAATCGGTGCAATGGGACAATGAGGACCGTGCATGCAATATCTCTGCCGCATGCCTTCCCTTCATGGACGACTCGCGCTCTAGAGGATCGAGCACTTCCAACCTCGCTTCTGGCCCTTGGGGTTCTGCTGATTAATGATCACACATCGAATGGCTTCATCAAACACGGACTTGAGGCCCTTCTGCGTCAGCGCGGAGCACTCCATGTACTTGCACGCGCCCAGCTCGGTCTTGAGCATCTCTCCCTGGCAAGGTCAACAGCAGACACCCGTTAATCGCTGCAACGGCAACTTCATGCGACCTTCCACTCGCACACGTACCTGTTCCTTCGTAATTGGTGCGAGCTTCTTCTCGCGCAGCTTCTCCAGCGTGTCCTCGTCATCACGCAGGTCCGACTTGGTCCCTACTAGTATGAACGGTACCCCGGGCGCATGGTGGCGGATCTCGGGCAGCCACTTGAGCTTGACGTTCTCAAAAGACGCTCGACTGCGCGGCAACCCAAGTTAGTCTCGCGACAACAGCAGCAACTACACACGACACAAGGTCAACCTACCTGACGACGGAGAAGCAGATGAGGAACACATCCGTCTGCGGGTAGCTGAGCGGGCGCAGGCGGTCATAGTCCTCCTGGCCCGCTGTATCCCAGAGCCCCAAGTTGATCGGCCGGTTGTCCACCATGACATTGGCGCTGTAGTTGTCGAACACCGTGGGGATGTACTCGCCCGGGAACGTGTTGGTCGTGTACGAGATGAGCACGCACGTCTTGCCCACGGCGCCGTCGCTACGGTCACAGCCAGCAGTCAGCGCCTCAGCCTCTGCAAGATCCTGTCATTTTCACAGCCAGTACTCACCCCACGACGACGCACTTCATGTTCTGCATATTGGACATCTCGCAGCGGCTTCGGGGGTCAGGTCGAGAGCTAGTAAGCAGCAGTGCCTTCGTGCGCGGCGCCCAGGAGTGTTGTGAGGGGGCATGTTGTGCCCGTTGGCCGTTGCGGCCTTCCAGCTTCAATTCAGCGCTAAAAATAGAAGGTGGAGATCCGGTATACTGAAACCAAGTCAGACGACTGCGTTGGGACGACCGCGGGCTGCTCATGGCCAGGAAGCTTCGGCGGCGTGGTAACTAGCGACTGGAGTCAGTTTAGTTTCGGTGGGCGACGCACGCATGCGCACAGAGGTTTGTACTATTGCACGAGCTAGAAGGAGGAAGAAGAGGCGACGAGAGCACTTGACATGCTTCCGGCCAGTTTACTCGCTACTCGCTGCTATAATATCAGCGCACTTCATTAAACTTGATCTCTGCACAGAGCGTAAGCACCGGTCAAAACATGTCAGAGCTGAGCATTGCCGCACATGAGGCAAGCATCAAGAACAAGCGCACGAACCCAGTGACCCCGTGTACTGCTCGAGCTGGTCCACCATGTCCTCCAGCTCCGCCAGCTCCTCGTCGATGTCGTCGATGACGTTCATCTTCTCCTCCATTGCAGCGGCTGGCAGAGTATCCAACCAACAGCAGCGATGATTAGACAAAGCTGCACACGCTGCCCACAGGAACAGATCATCGACACCCCAAAGCGTTGGGGGCCGAACGCAGATGCCTTTGCTACCTCGCGCCTCCAAAACCTTGGACAGTTTCCCGACGCTCTTTGCCTCCCGCTTCATACCCTTGTACTTGGCGTTGATGTTGTTCACGACCGTCTCCATGAGCTGCATTGACTCCAGTGAGCCTGCAGCAGGGGGCATCAGTAGACTGGACCCAGGACTCTGCTGCGATGCCTCCAAAGATCCTAGCAATGCACGATCCTTGCTTCCAACTCACCGTCAAGCTGAGCGCCTACGTACGCCGTCACGTTCTCGCACACGCGCTGCGTGAGCTGCCGCAGCTCTTCCACCTCCGCCTTCTCCATGCTCGACTGTGGGCCTAATGCAGCGATGACCTACCCTCTTGCATTAAATGAAACGCAGCAGGTTATCACACGTCACAGATCTGTGACGTGTGAGCTGGGGCAATTCCCGACGTTAACAGTGCCTTGGGAGTATGAAAATACAGACCTTAGAGATTCAGATAAATAAATGTAGCGGACACAGACTGATCCGCCAAATGATACAAATTAGTCTGCTATGCGAGGGAAATCTTCCCACAACGACCAAGAAGAGGAACTCAAGAATACCAAGTCCCTTCCTTCTCCGAAGCAGTGCACTAAATCCAAGCAATTCAGCTGGAACCTCTCGTACTCATTCAACTGCTAAGCTTGTTGACATTGTTGCTGTACGCGCGATCCAAGCTAACGCTAACGGCGGCAGTAGTTTGAGAACTCGAATCCTGTCAATAATTACCAGAATCCATGCCTGCGAAAGAACACTACATGTAGTGATCGACACCTTAGAATGCGAGGCATCGTGCGTGTGAGACTGGGGCTATTCAATGGTACAACCCTCAGCAGTCCACACTCGAGCTGGCCAATTATCCACTTCGACGAACAGTATTATAGTATGGTAATTCGTTATGTACGGTAGCATGTATGAGAGATGTGCTCTTAACTTATTATTTTGTTGTTAGCTCCATGTTCAGGCTTGTTACATCTTACATGGAGTCACTACGCTTCAAGAGGAAACTTTCATAGCGCGGTGGCATCGATTCAACATCACTGCAGCGCGGGTTGCGGCGTGGCGAAAGGTTGAATCGCGGCGAAGACGTAGAAGCTGCCGTCGGGGAAAGTGAGAAGTTCGAGCGGAAGTCATCTCGTGCCGTCTTTGGGGTTGGCGACTGCTTGCTCCAGGGGACCACGATCCACTCGACCGCGGGAAGCTTGAGGAAATTTCGGACATGCGGCTCTGCTGTGAGAGGAATTTCTTGATCAAGAACACCTTGGAAATTCAGGCGGAGCACACGTTCGAGAAAGAGCTGTAAGTATGCAGCTCGACGCTCCAGAAAGCTGGCGGAAAAGTAGCGGAAGAACGTTTTCGGCGGAAGTAGCTTACGAATCTGCAGCGAAGGCACCTTTGCCTCTAATGTGACAGCGAGCTCGTCAAACTCGGAGTAGCGGCGATCGACAGTATCTACCTTTAGCTCCCCGTTCGCGTAGAACAGCACACTGATCGCAAACTTGGCAACACCGTCCACGACTGCCACACTGGAAATTTCCACAGTGAACGCTCCATCGTTTGGTGTTTCGTCAAGCCAAAAACACGGGTCGATGAAGCGCACACACTTGCCAGTACCCGACCGATGGATACTATTCGATCGCAGCAAGGGAGCAAAATCGCTGCAAGTGCTGCCGTTGTCACGGCCGAACATGCGTGCAAGCGCTTCTTCACGTGGGGACTTGCGTGTGTTGTACCACTTCCCGTAGAAGCTGGCATCCGATGACATGTTCACGTCGATGTCGAGCCAAGCACTTGGCAGAACCGGGCGATTGCCACCATCTTGGCCTTCAATTCGAGCGTCACACGAGCTGGTTGCGACGATTGTCTGTTCTCCAAACCCAAGCGCGAGGCCCAAAAAGTCCCGTACCCGGACATTGCTCGACACGGGCTCCTTGAGAATCACCAGTCCGTTGAAGCCGATCTCGGTGATTTGCATCACAAAACTCAAAAACTTGATCACTTCCTCACCGTACTCGTCGAGAGCTCGCTGCTTGCGCGCCGAGATAATTCGTGCCCCTTGCGTGGGCATTTTATCAGCGAGGCGGTGTCCTAGATACTGGAGCGACAGTGCTTCTGTCAGTTGCACTATCTCCTGCTGCGTGCGCTCGACGTACGATACATAGTACTGCCGCTTCGACGCCGGCTTGATGCGCGAGCCGTCACAAATAGACCTGGCACAGCAACACATGACCGCAATTCGGAAGCAGATCTCGCCGTTGTCCTGAAACACCGAAGCCATCTTGATGGTGAAGTCGCCGGGCGACGCGAACGCAGGCGACCACGAGTTGGGCTGGCAGAAGACGCGGGTCAAGCCCTCGTGCATCTCCGGGATCTCGATCTCGTCCAGGTCCACCGTGGGCAGTGCCGGCAGCGCGAGACTCCGACTCTTCCGCACCTTCAGCGTCCGCGGGTCCGGGGTGTGGACGATCTCCATCAAGGCCGACGGAATCGCGCCGTTCGCGGACCCGGACTGCTCTAACGGCCGCACTTGAGCCACGAGGTTGTCGTAGTTGCGCATCGCTCGCTCCAGTTGCGTGGCTTGCGGCGCCCGAGCGGGTCGCTGGGTCTGCAGGTTAGAGCACGACGCCCTCTTTTCCAGGAAAGTCTCGTACGCGAGTCTCGTGGGCGCAGCACTTGGCACCTGAAGTGCTGACGGCGTCGACGGCGACGCCGCGTTGCCGCAGGCCAGCGACAGCATGGTCCAAGTCGCGGCCACGCCCCCGCAAAGGACCCACCAGGAGCCGAGCAAAAGGACAAGTGCCCGACGCCAACGCGGGCAGCGGCCAAGACCCTCGAGAAAGGCCACGCCCAGCAGCACCAACGGGTATGTATAGCCCCGTGTCGACAAGGCGAGAAGCTACCGAATTAGCCCGTGACACATGAGACCGGGGCAAGATCCACGTGCAATTTTTCGCCCCGACAACGGATGCCGTGGATTTCTCCTGCTGCAAAATAACTTGGAGAACCTTCACTCGCGACTCGCAGCAGGTAGCGCAGCGACGTTGTCCGCTTGTCCGGCGTGGCCCGAAGGCACGTGGTTGCAGTGCGTCGAAGCGGGATGGGTGCGAATCAGAGTCGTCTCCATGGCTAACGAGCGTCGAGCCAAGCGGCGTGGGTGAAGGTGCTCGCTCACTCCGCCGCTTCGAAGTCGAAGCGGCATTCCGCGATCCGCCGTCCAAGAGGAGGAGGAGGGGGAAGATCGTCGCCGCCATGGCCTGCTCGTGCGCCGGACTCGTGTCGCTCATCGTGCTGTTCGCGGCCGTGGTGCTCAACATCGTGGCCTTCTCGCTGCCGCTCTGGACCACGAGCTCGACCGTGAACGAGTCGCTGCAGAGCACCGTGGACAGCTCGGACTTCGCCGCCGGCGTCTGGGGCTTCTGCACGGACGTCGAGTTCTCGGCGGCCAGCGACGGCGCCAACGCCAGCGCCACGTTCGACCACTGCTACCTCTTCCACACGTCCTCCAAGTACGACGTGACGGAGCTGGACTCGGACCTCATGGCCAACTTCTCGGACTACAGCGTCTGCGACGGCTACAGCCGCGCCGGGGATGAGAGCGACGCTACGCAGCTCGCCTTCGCCTCGGCGCTGGCCACCACCGCAGGCATGGACGCCACACAATTCAACAAATTCCTGCACAAGTCGTGCGGGGCGCTGGGCTCGGCCACGCTGGCGTTCGGGGGCATCAGCATGAGCGCGGGGGTGCTCTCCTTCGTGGCGCTGGCGCTCGGCATCACGTGCTGCAAGCGACGCTCGTTCTTCGTGCTCGGCGGGAAGGTGTTCGTGGGCATCGCGCTGGTGTCGACCGTGCTCATGTTCGCGCTCTGGATCCCGCAGGCGCACCCGCTCAGCAAGGCGGACGACGTCACGCTCAACGGCTCCTTCGTGCTAGCCATCATCAGCGCTGTGCTCTACATGATTGCATTGGGACTCGTGGCGCGCCACGCCCGCATCAAGGGATAGGCGAGTCGACGGGGTCAAAAGTTGACGGGGTCAGAAGTCGTCGACATTGAAGCTGATACTTGTGCTACGTGTTCCACTCCTCACAACAGAAGTGCAGTCTAGTGACATCCCAAGCAAGTCTATAACACGGCATTTGCCGTGCGTGAAAATAAGAAAGCTCAGCGATGTGTAAGTCCAACTGGCGGCGACCAGCAGTCAAACGTGAAAGTGTGTAGCCATGTTGGCACCTTTCTTCGATTTTCTAGGATCGCGATCTTCCAGCACTTTTGACCAGCAAAGCTTCAGATCAGCGTCAATGCTGCGAGTACTCACAAGTTTGCTGCTCTGTGCTGCGTATTCCTGCGTTGCTGCAGACACATCGACCGTCGATGATGTCGGCGTGAATGCGCCTCCGCCAGGGCAGGAGGAGCTCCTCAAGGGGCTGCGGCTGGTCTACCCGGAATCGAACGCGCTGTACAGGTCTCCACTGGCGTTCCGTATCATGCTGAATACCCCGTCGAGCTTTGGCGAACTGATGGAGATGTACGCTGGGCGTCGGTGGCTGTGTCTACAGCTGGATGGCACCTGGCGTCGGTGCATTCCTATTGAGAGCGGAACACTCATCCAAGAGACTCTTGATGCTGGAAACCACACGGCGCGCCTTGTGCTTCTCGACTCGCCCACACCAGAGGCGGGAAAGCATTTGATGCAGTCTGAGCTGGTACCCTTCATGGTCTTAAGCGACGAGGACTTTGCCGCCGTACTAAAGCAACAGCACCAGGACGACTTGGCCCTGTACGGAGCTCAGACTGGCGAGGAAGATTTGGGCGTCGTACAATGGTACCAACTAAAGAGGCAGAAACAGACTCACGGTAATTTCGCCTCAGGTTATGCGACACATGAAGTCGATGCCGCCACGGGTGATACTGTGAAGACAAAACTAGCTCACAACAGCCCAAATGACCCTCCGCTGTTAGTCATTGGGGTCAAGACCCGAGTTGTCGACGGGTTCCGTTTCCGACAAGCAATCCGGCAGACATGGGCTAACAAGGACAATCTACCCACAACTGTGCGAGTTCTCTTCGCTGCTTGCCGTGTCCCGACTGATGCGAGTGAAGAAATTCGAGACGCTATTGCGTACGAGCAGAGGGTCTATGATGGGGATCTGCTCACGGACGTTCTGGAATGTGAAGATTCTTATGCAACACTACCTAATAAAGTGAAAGAGTTTCTTCACTTCGTCGGGACTGATCACGTGCTGCGCAGATCAGGCTATGTGATGATCGCCGATGACGACGTGTATGTACGAGCTCGTGACTTGGTTCAGCAGATCACGGCTTTGGGTCCTCTACATGACTTATACGCTGGTCACGTCAAGGAAGGTAACTCTTTCGTTCCAGAACGAGATCCTCAGCGTCGGTACTACTTGCCGGAGTCTGTCTATCCCCTCGACGAGTTCCCCCCATTTGCTTGGGGTCCACACTATCTCATGTCAATGGACGTCGTCGAGTTCATCGCCGATAATCGTCAAGAGCTGCAAGGGCTTGGGCCGCTTGATGATGTAACTGTAGCACTCTGGCTGCTTGCGATTCAAGTCCACCCGCAACATGTGGACCAGTTCAATAACTTGCGTGAGTCTCCATGCTCAAACGATCTCCTCGCGTACGCAGACTTGGGACCGTTAGCAATGCGTATCATCCAGAGCAACTTGCAGTCTGGCCGTGATTTTTGCTACGGGTTTAATGCGCACTCTTGGGATAAGGATGGTATACGGTTGCAGGCCCTTTAAGACAAGTCATCTACACATACAAAATGGTCACTACAGAATTCCCCGGCAATAAGAGAACTGCGACCAGCTATTTACCTCGGACAAAGAATGTGCCCGTGCAAGGGATTTGCTGGAGATGTGCCACGCTTCAGACGTGTCGTACTGAGACACGTTAATGTAGGAGGTATCGTGGGAAACGTGCTGGCATGGAAGTTGCTAGATGGCAACGATAAATGAAAGGCTCACAGTGCACATTATTTATTGCAGTGATGGTTTGTGTGGGTGCTATCGTTCTACATTCGTTAACTAGCAGACATGCCGTCGCAACCCAAGCCCACGAACCTGCAATCAGCGAAGCGCCTGAGGCTTACTCTAGGCCAAAAGGTGCTAATACGCAAGATGGCGTTCCTCGCCCCTCTGAAGCAATGGCAATGCGGCGCATTCTCTGCTATTAGATATCTACTAATACAGTACT
>BSXT01002404.1:0-12488 GCA_030267785.1 Phytophthora fragariaefolia | reverse complement strand
AATAAAGACTTATTAATAAGCTTTTGGTAGAAAATGAGAACTGAATTTGAAATGTTAACTTCGGCTTTGCCTCCTAAAACTGATATCTATAAAGAGGGGATCTGCCAACGAGTGGTTGGCAGAATCTCTATCCTAATGCATGTTTCTTATTGGCAGATATCTGTTGCTTTCTGCCAATAGTAGTGTTTCCTACTATGAATGGTGACCACACTGCATGTAGCCCACCTGAATGTATCCAATAGTGCGTGTCGCACTAGTGTGGAGGTTGCTTGAATGTGTAGCCCCGGTACAAAGGTCGGGCTTGTCCAGATACTGCATTAGTGCTTCCTCGCCCACAAACACATCCACTCCTTTGACGTCCTTGATCGTCTTGCCAGGCTTGAGGTAGGTGAAGTCGACAGAAAGACCAGTGGGTCGCTTGGAGGTCCAGCCAGCCTTCTTCAGCTCGCGCCATCGAGCTTGGAATGCCATTTTTGGAAGCAACGTGGGGTTCTGCGGCCGAGGGGGGAAATCTTAGAGTGAGGCACGAATTTAAGTGGCGGGTGGCAGTCATCTGTCAAATAGCATATGCAAATTGCCAGTTTGATCTGCAGTTGGCCTTTCAAAAAGGCTGTCTATGTTGGGCATCGGGAAAGCAAGGATACATTACCTAACTCTCGTTGACTTGACATTTGTAATAGCCAATACAAAAAGCAAGGTTAGAATTCCTTAACTTGTATGGTCCACGGTAAGGAGTTGTCCTTATTTTGTAAGGTCCAGGCGTTCGGGTTCAAGGGGTTAATAGGGAAGGCAAATTTTGCCGCAAAGGCAGTGTCGGAGAGTGTGCCACGGGGATTTGTGTAGTTGATCATCGTCCGTTTCCCACCTTGGTCAGCTCACAAGCTCATTTCCCTGTTGCACGTTGTATTACCAAATCTGTGGCATAGTTACCAAGGGTTGACACTACAGCAATGAACACTCAAACTACCGGTATTAATACTACATGCTACGAATGCATACCCTACTCTGTCTTTACTTCAGTTTGGTGTCAATGACTGACAGAATAGACAGTGCAATGACACCAACAGATTCAGAGAGAGATTTCTGGAGAGCATTGTCCTCCCACTCAAGACGATGCCTGCTGATCAAGTTCCCGCGTCAAACCCGTCAGGCCACAGTAATGTGTTCAAGCGTGCATGTAAATTAGACCGTGAAAATCACTCCTCATTGTCCGATTTACCGACGGCAGAAAGGATAATACGAAGGCAAGATACCGTGAGCTTGCAACCGATATGAATTTCAACTGAGAACATAATACCACCCTCAACAGCTCACAAACGAGACTCTCATGGACATTTATCCTCACCACCATCGTAGTCGCAGCCATCGTTATTACGCAACTCGACACATACAAACCGCACTTCGACGCGCACCTCGCCAAGCACCGCATCCTTCGTAGTCTGCAGGAGCAACCGGCGCTGCGACTCTCCTTCCAGCTCAAACGAAAATCCATGTTCGTCCACGGGGCCTCCAACTTCGACGTACTCGCAACACCGTCACTCAAGCAATCCCCAGGCCGTAACTCTGTCGTCTACGACGGTATCGCGACGTTCGAGCAAGGCGCCGAAAAACACGAGTACACGCTCGTGAACGGCACGGCGTACTACACGAACCACCCTGTGGATCTCAATGCGACCAAGTCTGGATGCCTGCCGTCCGGGTTCGTGCCTCCCATCGAGACGGTTCTCGGTGCCACCGACTCGGCGTACACGGCAACACACCTTGTGGACCCTGCATCGGCCGAGGTGGCTTGTCCTCACGGCTCTCTCATGGCGTTCGCTTTTGCGGAGGAGAACTATCTGCTGTGTGTTCCACACACCCACGACGATGGATTCAAGATCATGGGCGAGGACTTGGATATCACCGTGCAGTACGAAGACTCGACTCCGGTCATTATGGCGCCTATGATTCCAGTCGACGTGGAGGAGTACTGCGGCAAGGTGCCGTTCAGTGACACGATGTTGCCCTCAGTGGCGTCCCTGTTTCATCGATCGGTTTCCGAGTGGGGTCACCGTGCTCTTCGTGCAGAGGAATCCGAGAGTTGGATATCATCACTCGTGGGGTCAGTGGTGTCTGCCGTAGCGGGTGTCTTAGAAGATTCGGCCTCGAGTAGTTCGTGCAGCACAACACCTCGCCCGTGTGTGTTCATAGCTGGCCTTGGTCAGAAGACAGATTACGGTTTATCAACAACGGATTCGAAGCCGTACTTTGGTGATGAATTCCAAGACTACGTGCCATGTTGCTCGAGCATCCAGTATCTTGAACTGGCAACGAGTCTGTATGCGTGGTATGACTTGACCCTCGCCAACGAGCTGGTTGGTTATCTACTTGAGATCAACTCATCAAGCGATACAAGCACAGGTGTTATTGCAGACACGATTATCTTCACGCACTTTTCCGCGAACAACATGTTGGCGTATGCAATATCTCAAAACTTGTGCTCGTTGGCCTCCACGACAACGTGGCTTGGTGCGAGCGCTCCCCTGATCGGAAGTATGGGCTCCGATTTCATCCAGGAAGCCTGCGACGGCACGCTCATTGGAGTCGTATCGTCTCTCTTAGAACACTTGGACGAATGTCCCGTAACTACAGGCAGAACCTCTCTGGCCTATGAATCGGGGAGCTACGCTTCAGCAGAGTTGAAAACGGCTTATGGTGCAGCGCAGACCGCTTATGCCGCCAACGTGGATGCAGTCATGTGCAGTAGTAGCTACAGCGGTTTGACTTCGACGTACGAAGCCGTGTACGTTTTAGCAGGGGAAGTAATCCCACCCAAGTCTTCCGCCAACGACGGCCTGGTGGAGTACCAGCGCTGCGCTTACGGACTTGATACATCAACCTTCTCGTCCTCGTACACCAATGCCAACTACTTGACGAAGCTCAATCACCAGGACTGCACGTTCCGCAACGGAGACGGCCTCTTCAGCGATGCCAAGAAACCGCTGAAGTGGCTGCAGCACTTGCTGTCATAACAACACTAAACTCACAGCAGGTGTGAGGCATTCCATAATGATAATAGGGTATAAAGCTCGCGAGAATGGAGAGTTTTGAAGTTCAGCATGGGTTGTATGTACTGTAGTATTGTGCTTCTACAGTGTACAGTTAGTCCTGTAAGAAGGACCCCCCTTCGCACTGTTGTTACAGGAATCACCTGTTAAGCTGTACATGTAGAGGCACAACGTAGCTGCTGTAGCTCGGGAAGATTGCGAGTTTCGTCCTGTACTTAGATATATTGCAGACCACAGCAGCATTATTGGGGCAGCGGCGCGGTTGTATCGATGCTCGAGCAGGTGGCCATGAATTCCATCTCTTCTTTTCAAGGTGTGCGAATGCATCCTTTCAACTCGACAGCACGCATATTCCTCTCAACCGCATGCTGCAATTGCAGCGTACAACGACCTGAACGTAATACGTTCAACGTACAGTACATGTCTGTACCGGTACAGTATACGTCGCCTGTGACTCACAAAGCCACAGGGCCTATAATGCTGTACTGTACAAAATGCTCTCGCACCTTCCGCCTTGAGCACAGCACAGTCCCCACTCCCCGAATCGCTGTTCGCGGCACCAGACGCTCAGTGGCCCGCTGGTGTACATGACATGTGTACATGTATCAATGCCGCCAGCCATAATTGTCCATGCTACTGTAGTATCGGCAAATCTAATGTGAAGGCTCTCGGTAAATATGCACCACAATTGTGGCGAGCCTACGGTATATCGTCTACCCGACACTTTGCATTTCGCTTTGACAAGTGATCAGCATGGGCCTCGAAGCCGCAGTGACGGAGAAGCAGCAGGATGAACGGAGGTCAACTCGTCGCCCATGGGCATCGTGGAGACTTGCACTGATCGCCACTGTCGGCGCCGTGCTCATGGTGACTCAATTCACCGACTACACGCACCACTTCCACGCGCACGTGGCCAAGCACCGCATTCTGCGCAGTCTGCAGGAGCAACCGGCACTGCGACTGACGTTCGAGCTCAAGCGCAAACCCATGTACATCCACGGTGCATCGACGTTCGACGTTGTCGCAACTCCGGCGCCGAAGAGTTCGCCCGGTGACAAAAGCATGGTGTACGACGGAATGGCGTCGTTCGAGCAGGGTGGACACACGCACGAGTACTCGCTCGTGGATGGCACTGCGTACTACACGCGCCGTCCGACCGGTGAACCTGGAGCAGAGATTGAGTCGGGGTGCCTTCCAGCGCACTCGGTTCCGCCCATTGGAAGCGTGCTGAACGCCATTCAAGGTGCCACCACCGCCACTCACTTGCTGGAGCCAGGCGTCGTGGAGGAAAAGTGCCCGGGTGGCTCGATGATGGTGTTTCCATTCGCTGGCGAGGACTTCGTGCTTTGCTCGCGCCGCTCGAAATCGTCGTGGTTCAAGGACGAAGGCTTTCAGGTCTTCGGCACGGACTTGAGCATCAATGTCAAGTACGAACCTACTGCCCCAGTGATCGTGGCTCCTCGCGTGGCGTTGGGTGATCTGTTTTCGTGTAACAAGGTCCCGTTTGGAGAGCGCATTGCTCCGTCCCTGCCATTGCTGATGTCTCGTTCGGTTTCTGAGTGGGGACGTCGAGCTCTGCGCGCCGAGAAAGCCGAGTTTGACCTCTTCAAGAAGGCGTGGAACCTCATTACTGACAACGTGTGCGGCTGCAAGGGTGCCCAGCGACCATGCGTCTTCGTTGCCGGTCTTAGCTCATACGATGACTATGGCTTGACCGACAACGACCCGAAGGGCTACTTCGGAGACCAGCTCGGTGACCACTCCCCCTGTTGCTCTAGCAGGAAGTTCATCACTTTGGCGACGAAGGATAATTCCTGGTATGACCCCGTGTTCCAGCAGCGCTTGGTGGATTTGATCTTACAAGTGAGCACTACCAGTGACTCAGCTACAGGAACTATCAAGGACACGATCATTTTTGGCCATTCCATGGCTAACCTCGTTTTGTCCGGAGCTATCGCTGGTGGCAAGGCCAAAATTGATCCGTCAACGTCTTGGGTAGCCGCAAGCACCCCAATGGAAGGGAGTATGGGCTCGAACTACATCCTAGAATCGTGCAACGGCGAAAAAAGTGGATTTGTGGCAAGTATTGTGGAAATGCTCGGCAATTGCCCAGTTAACACTGGACAAATGTCCCTTGCTTATGAAGGCACAAATTTTTCGTCGGGGGCGATGAATGCGGCTTACGCTAGCGCACAAGCGGCCTACGCCTCGAATGTGAGCGCGGTCTTGTGCAGCAACAGCTTTTCGGGCTTAGTCACGGTGAAAGCCGCACTTTACGCGCTCGCCGGTGAGCTGCTACCCCACCACTCGTCTGAAAACGACGGAATTGTCGAGTACGGTAGCTGCGCAATGGGTCTTCCTCTAGAAAGCTTCGACAACACTTACGAAAGCGTACGCTATGTGTCGGAGCTTAACCATGTCGACACTTCTTTCAGAAACGGCGATGGTGTCTTCAGCGACTCCAAGAAACCTTTGAAGTGGTTCGAGTGCCTTCTGTAGGTTGATGCTAAAAACTCCACGGTCAGGTTCAGAACTCGCCTGTCCTAGTAAGTAGTACAGATTTTAATTGTATCGATGGTATTGTTGAGTCGGTAGAAAAGATATATTCTCGCTTGGTTGTGGTTCTGTAATGTGATTCTACAGTAAGCTATGCACGTACCGGTAATGGCAGCAAGGAATAATCTCTGGTGTTACCCCACTCCCGATCCTATACTAACGTTAAGTGGAGCGGTGCTTACTGTACTACCGAGCAATGGATCTAATGCAGCAGCGTGGATGACGGCAAAAGCGTCGTTCCATTGTAGGCCACAATAGAACGACGCTTTGTGGCCCTATGGTACTGGCCATAATAGTTTGGAGAGTGGTTACTGCACCCAACTGTCAAGAGATATGCGAAAACAAAAAATCCGGCGGACGTATACAGGTATACCAGGGTTTGGGGTGCATTGTGGCCGTCCATCCATTCCAGAAAAACCAACGGGGGGGGATTTAGCGCGGCAAATGGAGCGCCGTCGTCGATCAGCGACAAAGCGTCGCCAGCCCCCATCAGCAAGTGTGTCCAGCGACAGCGACGTCCACTCAAGCGACGGTGAGCCCCTGCTATCGCAGGAGTTGAGCGGCGGCAACTATCCTACCACACAATCGGAGCCAAGTACCTTCGACTCCTCGAGCCGGCCAAGCAACCCTTCTAGCTTAGGCTCCACAAGCTCTACAAGCAACGGCGAGGATGAGAGCACTGGAAGCCAGGAAGGGGATGTGGGCCCGCCGCTGGAGAAGACACAGTTCAATTCCTGGGAAGAGTTCCATGCCTATTTCAACCTATACATGGCCCAGAGCAACCAGGTAATTGGGTTTCTGTATAATCATGCCCTTTCAGATGAACTAATTTGCATAAATTTGCTATCGTCGTAGATATTTCGAGTCCGTACAAACAACAACGTATCAGCTCGCAATACCAAGATCAAGAAGCCCCACTCGTCTGCGCCTCTGATACCAGCCGAATGGCAAAGGTATTCCAAGACCTTGGTTTGTACTCATGCTGGTGCGTTCTAAACGAGAGGCCAGGGCACACGACCGCGCCAAGAATCGAGGTCTCTCGAATGCAAGGCACAGATATGAAGTCGTATGTTTTTGTTGAGTTGGGCTCAGTTGGTCTATGGAGGTGTTTAATTTGGAAGGTTGTGTTTATAATTCTATTGATGCGTGTTTGATGTGCTGCACGTTAGATTAACGCTTGCTTTCGGGTTGTAAACCCTGGTGAGGGAGAGCCAATATTTGGGTTGTGCGTCACAATTTTTAAGCTTAAGCACAATCACGCGTTGAACAAGCACATATATCAGCAATATTCTTCTGTCCGGACAGCAATGAGTCCGCAAGTTACGAATATGGTTAACGAACTAAGAAAAGCTGGAGCGAAAAAAAAGCATGCTCAAGTATATCACTGAACCGTCTGATTGCAACCCCACCATTCGCGACGTACACAACTTGGTGCGAAAGCTGAAGGATAATGAAGATACTATCAAGTCAAGCGCTAAAAGATTGAAAAAGTGGATGAAGGAGTTCTGCGACCAACCTGGCAATGTCGGGCGTATTTTCGTGGAGCGCGAGAAAGACAAGGTATAATGATGTTTTTATTTTGTTTTTCTATATACATGTGGCATCTGACTACTTGATATATTGTAGAATATCGCCACCGTTATCACCTTTCAGAGCAAGTTTATGCGCAAAATGTTCCATATGCTCACTGAAGTGTTGTTAATCGATGAAACTCATGGACCAACGTTTCCAAGTACAAAGTCTTCTCGTTCATGGCCCACGATGCTTTTGCAAAGGGCCAGTTCGTCCAACATGATGTCCACAGAAATCAGCGTCGGTCTACATTGCTGACTGCGATAGAAGAGTTTAGGAAAAACAACGCTGCTTATTCCCAACTCCAGTGCATTATCGTCGATAAGGATTTCACTGAACTCTCAGTATTGAAGGAGGCGTTTCCGAACGTATCTATTCTACTCTGCCAATTTCATGTAATCAAGTACCTTCGGGAGCAAGTAGCTATGGCGGATTATAGATTCACGCCGTGGCACAAAATGCAGATCCGAAGTTTGATATTATTGATGGTTTACGCGAAAACGGAGCGGGAGTACATGAAACACATCAAGTACTTGCGTCACGTCGTAAATATAGGATGCAAACCTACAATTACGACTGAGATATCCCAGAATTCTCGTGATCACGAGGCTAACCCTCCCGGAGACAATGCTATGTCAGTTGGTCCTGCGCCCGACTTAAGTAACACTGAGTTGGTTTCGGTTGATCAATTACCCACCTCCGACCAAGAAAGCGCAAAGCATTCGTTTGAGTCTTATTTTGACAAGAATTGGGACAAATGCCGAAACCTGTGGTGCTCGTATAGGAGGCAAAGTGCAGTGACGTTGGCAATAATACCAATAACAGACTTGAATCGTCATGGAAACAACTGAAGGGCTTGATGAATTCATTTATGGGTCTAGATGAGTGTGTTGCGTCAATCATGTACCACGAAGCACGCGAGGAGTGAAGGTTTCAAGATCGCGTTCACAAGCTTGCGGTTGTTCATAGTGCGAAGTACGACCAGGAAATGGCGATTGTCGCCAATTTAGTGAGTGAACATTCTTGTGAACTCATTTATGATCAGTATGTGTACGCAATTGGTGGAAGAGCCAACTATACATACTATGAACCGGTGCAGGACATCATCCTTATTCAGAACGTTGCGGATGACGAAGACGCACTAGACGAACCGCAAGCCGAGTTCTCTGTGAATAAGCGTAGTCGGGAATGCTCATGTTTGTTTATGACGGCGCGGTTGCTACCTTGCCGTCATGTTTTTTTACGAAATGCACTTTTTCACGAAAATGTGATCCCAACTCAGTTGTTGAACCCGCGATGGATGCTTGCAGGACTCTGGGCTGAATCTCATATAGAAGAGGTTAGTGGGAATTCGTTCGGCATTGCTCGTGTTCTTGGCGAAAAATATACCCCGTGGGACTCAAACAGAAAATATCGAGAAGCTCACGTGGTCGCTAGCTCTATCAGCGATGCTATGAGTGGTTTGGGGATGCCTCAGTATCTTGTAGCGATGGAAGCTCTAAAACAGGTAGTCAAGAAGTTTAAGCATGGTGCGTTTTCCGATCTAGCTGATCTAGCACAGCACGATAGCATCAAAACGCAAGAATCTGGAGGGATCCAGTCACGAAGTACTTGTTCCAGCCCCGAAACCGTTCCACCAACTAATTGTTTTAGTCCGGAAACTGAACCACCTACCGTTCCATCCACGGAACTAAATCCCGAAGAGGCTCCCTCAAACGAGGATAAAGTTCCTGCAATTGGAGGTATGCCAGATCGTGTAGCTGGTGTGCTTGATTACGGAAATTCTACAGTTGGTTGCGTGACCACTGTTCATTCTGAGTTGGTTGTACAACCATCTGAGAAGTGTACACAACCAACTGGGGTGTGTACACAAACCGATAGCGGAATTGCCCCACACCAGGTTGATCTGAACTTGAAGAATACCGAATTCGATATTGCCAGTCCGGGCCGTCCAAAAGTCAAACCCAAAAGTGTTAAAGCAAAACGCAATTTGGGCATTGCGCTGGCAGCTGAAGACGCGGAAACGTTTGATAGTCAGTTAAGCCTAGCATCTGCCGCTCAAGTCGTCGCAAATGCACCGACGTACAATTAGGCTGCCACCCTGTTATTCCGATTCAAGCCATTTGTGTTCGAAAAGAAACCAAAACCTCCTATTGCGCGCAAAATCTTGTCACTGCCAGTATCGAAGCCGGTGATTGCAGCAAGCAAGGTAGTGCGAGTATTCCCTCGCGAGTGGCTTCGAAGATGTGATGCGAAAGGTGTTGCTCTACAGAAGACCAAGTCGGGGTTAGCCGAATGAGATGTAGCCATAGAAATTATTGGTTTGGGTGTGTTTAGCACTGAAACTCTGACAATCATGAAAACATGGCACCGTGCAATGGAAACAATCAAACAGATCGACAAGATAATCAAGTGGGCAGAAGCTATTGACTTTCGAAGTCAAGTCCCCGAAGAGTTTCGTACGCAGAGAGCAGACAACCTTCCTACCAAGATCAACGATTTGCCGTTATTGCCACCAAAGGTAAGCCTTCGTTTTTTGCATGCATAACTATGTGTATTTCACCTATTAACAAAGCGCATGTTGTAGAGTGAAATCCTAGAGCTCGCTGCAAAAGGCTGGATTAGTGATGCTACGATGTGTATGATGCTGAATACAATATTCGGCTCAAATGGATCTATACTGACAATTGGCCCATCAACAATCGGCATCGTGATAGACGGCAAGATTAGTACGGATCGAACCACGCTTCAAAACATATTTTCTGTAATTAAGGAAGAGTCGTGTTGATTCCAAATAATTGCAATGGGAATCATTGGTGCTCGATCGTGGTGCGACTGGGGACAAGTGAAGTATGGTACTACGACCCCATGCACTCGTCCTACGTCATCAGTGCTCGGGCAGTGGCAGAGACCCCAGCAACGATGTTACCAAAGCCACCAATCTCACGCTATCGAGTCAGATTGTACGATGCTGACTTAGGGACACAGTTGGACAACTATAATTGCGGGATATATGTACTACTCGCATTCGAGATGTTTGTAGGAGCGCAAGGAATTGGAACTTTGACCAGGAAGTTGGTGCAATATCTTCGCTACCGATACCTCAGCATGTGTATCTAAATACAATATGTCCTTGAAATTACTCTGTCCTGGTAATTGGAGTGTAGTTAGAGCGTAATAAAATGAAATCGCTACTGTAATGCTCCCTCATCAGTGAGATCAATCCCAACAACCACACAAACGCATTTCCGGCTATACCAATTGATGTGTATACAACTGCACTGGCTCCAGGCCGAGTTGGTTGCAGTTGGGACGCTACTTGGTCATATTTGGGCTTGGTTGGTCATGGCTGGTGTCACTTGGGCACAGTTGGTTAGCCTTTCTCTTGCCAGTTGATTGCAGTAACACGTGCCAATAGTTTGTACCAAAATTCGAGTCAGATTCGACAAGGAAGATGGTGACTTTCCATATGCGATAGTTAGATATAAGGGTAATTCGCGACCGTAGAATCCGATTTTGAGGACGAATTCTGCGTCGTTTTGGAGCTACAGCCGCTTAAAAACGTTGTCTCCGTCACAAAAAAGTTTGGGGAAAGGGCTCAATTAGGGCTAACCGATCATTGATCACAACGGGGGGTCTTTCATTGGCTCACGGAGACAATCATATGCCAAAACATCTGGTGTTTAGGTCTAATTGGAGGATTACCGCGCCTTCATCCACCCGAGCAGTAAAAGCTTGATTGCATCACATCAAATCAAACGGATTGTTCCTGTATTAAATTTTGAGGGCTTTAATTAAGCTTCACTAAGGGCGTCTTTGGCACGCTGATCTATCTGGCTTGGTTATGTCTTCACCATATGGTTAAAGTATGAGGGTCTTTGTTTGGTGTCGAAAATCGAACGGTCAGTCAGCCAATAGTTGTCAGTCTCGCGCGGGCGGCGAAGATGTCGAGCGGCGGCGAGGACTCGGATTCGGGCCAGCCGGCTGATGGCTCTGCGGTCTTCCCGGCCCCCTCTGTGCTGGAAGCCTTGAGTGGAGCTCTCGACTGGAGTGGGGTTCTCGGGTCTGGGTGGCTGGCACAGCCATCTCTGAAAAAGCAGGCGCCGTCCATGCAAAACGATAGCACGACGCAGGAGTATCTGGTGGGGGCTCGGCGCATGCAGACGGAGTCATTGCGGGAAGGCACGTCCGTGCAGGAGGAGCAGGAGGATCCACCTCCACAGCCAAAGGCTCGCCGGGGTGGTTCAAAGCGTGGCCGCCTACCCAAAGGCAAGGGCAAGGCGCCTTTTATGTGGACGGAAGAACGGACTGAGCACCTACTTATAATTCGCTTCAGGGCACTACAAGACCGCTTTGACAAAGCAAAATCAAATCAGCAAGTGAAGGAATGCTGGGATTTGCTAACTGCAGCAGTTGGTACTAAGATCGGTGAGAACATCGACAGCGAGCAATGCAAGAACAAGGTAGAGCCCAACCCATCTATGCTTTTTGTTTGATAACATGACTCACCACTTGTATTATGTTTTCTTGGTAGCTCAAGCACATGAAGCGTCTCTGGGATGCCTACAATAACGACTTGCAGCAAACGGGAAACGCTTGTCCTCTTGATGATCCACCCTGCCTTGGTCTCATGAGAGATCTCTGGGCCGACAAAGATGGCTTCAGCTCCGAGCCGTTTATTTTCTCCTGTTCTAGTTCAACATCTGCGGCACGCCGAGCTTCAACAGCTGACGGTGCGAAGACGGAAAACCGGGTCGGTGAGGTGGGCACGGACACACCCGCACCGATCAGCAGCCCGAACAGCAGCCCGAGCATTGGAGTGCCAAGCAGCAGCACGTCAACCATGCATGTCTCCGTCGATACGACAACAACATCGCCTGCACCCCCGAAAACAGCACATGCTTCGCGCCAGAGCACCAAAAACACGAAACAGCCGCGGAAAAAGCAAAGACGCAAGGTGAACACGTCCTCAAAGGAATGGAACTTTAGTCTAGCAGCATTGCTAAAGTGGCGTCATCGATTTCGCATACTAATGATGAGACTCCAAGATATGATGCTTCTGCCAGCACGCGTGTTATGGAGAAGCTAATTGAACAGCAACAGCAGCAAACGCATGTAGTGGGCTTACTTAGCTCACTACTTTAGCTTACACGTGTGCGCAACGTGTAGGAGGAAGCGTAGGTGTAATTATATTAGATTAAGTATACTTAGCTCACTAAGTATAGTTAGATCTAAATAAAGACTTATTAATAAGCTTTTGGTAGAAAATGAGAACTGAATTTGAAATGTTAACTTCGGCTTTGCCTCCTAAAA
>BSXT01002403.1:0-16031 GCA_030267785.1 Phytophthora fragariaefolia | reverse complement strand
CAACACTTGCAACATCTCTAAGGACGAGTGCCGATCTCGCAACCTTTGTTTCTACTGCAAAGCCTCTGGACATCGCATCAACAACTGTCCCAAGAAACCGGTCCAGGGAAACGCATAAGCTCAGCAGATGTAAGTGGAGTATCTGCTGAGCTGGATGTACCAACTGAACCTCCACAACGAATTTTCGTCGAAACGCCGCAATCGGAGCTGAATACCGCAAATTTCATGATATGTGGTGATTTTACGCCTGTCGAACTTAGCGGGGCACAATACGGTACTTCGTCGAAGTCGCCGCTCCTCTTTCATGAGGTTGTAGTCAACGGGACTACGCTCCGCATGCTAGTCGACTCAGGCGCCACGCACTGTATTGTGAAGCAAGGAATCTTCCAGGAGCTACCGGACGCCAGTACGAGCGTCGTGGTGGCGCGCGGTTTTGACGGCGCGACACAGTCTCGTAAAGTGCGTACATGCGATTTGGAAGTACGCTGTGACTGCTGCGCGACGGTTCTGACGCCTTTCCTCGAGTGGCCTCTAGAGCATATGTACGACGGTATTCTCGGGCAGCCGTGGCTTCGCAGTGCCAACCCTTGTATTGATTGGGGCCGTGGTGTTATCTCGCGCGGACCGCCTCCGACCCCCGCTACGTCCCCGCCTAGCGACGATTATTCCCCACGTGACGCCAGTACACTCAGCTCCCAGCTTGGTGCAGAGCTCCCTGCAGATCAGTGCGAGTGCAATTTGCTGAGTATGGATGACTTCCTGGTCGGGCTACGCAATGGCGACTACGAGGAAGTCTATCGCATGGACATGAATGCCAGTGTCGTGTCCATGGTGGTACCCGATATTATTGCCCGTGTACTGAACGAGTTTGCAGACGCCATGCCGGACGAGCTACCAGACGGTCTCCCGCCGATGCGACCTATTGAGCACGATGTGGTGATGAAACCAGGCGCTCAGCCCAGCTCCTGAGCTCCTTTTCGCCACTCAGAGGTCGAGCGCGCGGCACTTGATGATTTTGTGCGGAAGCTCCTTGACAAGAAGTAGATAGAAAAGTCGTTCTCCCCGTGGGTCTCGAATCTTTTTGCCGTGCCGAAGAAGGATCCCACTACCGGCCTGATTCCCAAGCGCATCGACTGGGTACACGTCACCGATATTGCGAAGTTGCTGCGATGGGTTATTGATTATCGATATGTCAACAGCATGTCGGTGGTGCCACGCATTCCGCTCCCGTACATTGACGAGATCTTTGCTCGCATGGTGGGAGCTGTCGTCTTCTCGACGTTGGATCTACTGAGTGGCTACCATCAGATGCGGCTGTCAAGGCGCTCACGGATGTACACGGCTTTCAGGGCGAATGGCGAGATTTACCAGTGGCTTGTTGCCCCTATGGGCCTCGCTGGCATGCCTGGTACGTTGACACGGCTGATGAATGCGCTCTTTGGAGGCCCCGAGTTTGCGGCCTTTGTTGTCGTGTACTTAGATGACATCTGTGTTTTCTCGCGCTCGCTGGAGGAGCACGCGCAGCACCTCCGCCAAGTGTTCACTGTGCTCCGCAAGGAAAAACGGTTTGTGAAGCGCTCGAAGTGCCATTTTGCTCGCGACTCTGTTACGTTTCTCGGTCACGTGATCAGTGGGCAAGGACTCTCCGTTGATCCTGACAAGACGTCCGCTCTCGCCAATTGGCCGCTTCCCAAGGATGCACGTGATCTCCAGCGTTTTCTCGGATTAGCGGGTTATTATCGTCGCTTTGTTCCGCGCTTTGCTGATCTCGTGGCTCCGCTGTCCGACTTGCTCAAGAAAGATGTTACTTGGGTGTGGACGAACCTGCACAGCCGGGCGGTGCACGCCGTCAAGCGCCATCTACTCTCCGCTCCGATCTTACGCCTGCCTGATCCTTCAAAAGCGTTTATTGTGACTACCGACGCCTCCAAGTTGGCGGTGGGTGGGGTGGTTAGCCAGGAACACAATGGCTTTGACCACCCTGTCGCCTATTTCAGCAAGAAGCTGAATGTGAATGAGCAGAAGTGGCCAACGCATGAGCAGGAGCTTTTCGCTATTAAGCTCTGTATGGGGAAGTGGCGTGTGTATCTGCTGGGACGCGAGTTCGTTGTATTCACCGACAACTCGGCATGCCGCTGGTTTCTTTCGCATGCGGACTTGTCGCCACGCTTGACGAGGTGGCTGGAGGTTTTTGGACAATTCGTCTTCAAGCTGGAGCATCGGGCGGGGCATCTTAACGTCGTGGCCGACGCTCTGTCGCGACCTCCCGTTACGGCAAGCAACGTCGTGTTTGACAACTTGTACAGCTCCCGCATGGATAAGATAATTGTTCAAGGCAACAGTGCATTTTGGTCTGTGGTGCAAGCTAACCTGGACGCAAGCCCACTTACGATGGTTACGCAGCTCGATAGTGACTTTCGCCAGATGATACTAGACGGTTACCAGCACGACAAGGACTTGCAGGCCATCCTCGCTGCTTTCCAGAGAAGCTCCGCGTACGAGCACCACCGTTTTCACTACCACGATGGTCCGCTGAAGCTGAAGACTGATGGCCGTGCGAGCATTATCGTCCTTCCTGTCGTTGATGAAGTCCTGCTAAGAGTCCTCCATTATTACCACGACAACGCGATCTCAGCTCACCCGGGAGTGACGCGCACGTATCTGGCAGTGCGGCAATGGTTCTACTGGCAAGGGCATCGAAAACATGTTGAACAGTATGTTCTTACGTGTGAATGCTGCGTGCGGAGTAAGAGCAGCACCCGAGCTCGCCAGGGTTTATTACAGCCACTCCCGATTCCCAACTACTGCTGGCAGCATGTAACGATGGACTTTGTGACAGGATTGCCATTTTCGAATGGCTACAATGCGGTACTTGTGGTCGTGGACAGACTTAGTAAGCGCCCGTGTTATATTCCGACTACGAAGGACGTGACAGCTGAGGCAACTGCGCGGCTATTCTTCGATCGTGTCGTTCGCTACTACGGCCTACCCTCGAGTAACGTGAGTGACCGCGACAGCAAGTTCTGCAGCAAGTTTTGGACTGCTTTGATGGAGTACATGGGGATAAAGCTGCGTATGACGGTGAGCAAACGAGCCCAAGCGGAAGGTCAGTCCGAGCGTCAAGTCCGGACGCTGGAAGATGCGCTCCGATGCACTGCTTCACACTATGGTGATGACTGGTTCGCAGTTTTGCCGACGGTGGAATATGCCCACGCCACCGCAATTCACTCCTCTACCCGAGTTTCTCCTTTTCAACTGGACACAGGACGGCAGCCAGCAGCAGCAATCCGAATGCAGGAAGAAGTTTCTGGACCGCATGCACAGTTTGTTCATGCACGCGAGGAAATTGTCCGAGTCGCGAAGGAGCAACTAGCGCGAGCTCAGGAAAGCCAAGCGAAGTATCACAACCAGAGACGCAGAGAGGTCCATTACGGTGTTGATGATTGGGTCTATTTGGACGCAAAAGTAGTGAACTTGGCGGAAGTGGGGCAGCCGGAGAACGACCCGGCGAAGGATCCGAACGTGAACAAGTTACTTCCCCGCTGGATTGGTCCTTACCAGATTACGGCAAGAATCGTAGAAAACGCGTATCGAGTTGACTTGCCAGTGTTTCTACAGCGGCGTCACCCAGCTTTCAACATTGACCAGCTGAAATTGTCTATCGAGAATCCGCCATACTTCGCGAATCGATCTCTCTCGAAAGCTGCTCCTGCTATCTACGCCACCCACGGCAACCGCATGTACGTCGCCGAAAAACTGCTTCAACGACGAACACGCAAAGGCAAACTTCAGTATCTAGTCAAGTGGCTGGATCTACCTGAATCACAAAACTCCTGGGAACCCGTCCAAAAACTTCAACGCCTTTCACACTGGCAGCAGCTCCAGAACGCCTTCGACAACCGCCAGCGCCAGCTCAACTCGGGGAGGTTGTAATATCTGAGTGGCTGCTGCCACGCGTACTTGTGTACGATTCGCTGGAGTCCTGCTGCATCTCGAACACTGGAGCAGAAGCACACGCACGGAACATCGATTGGTTCGATGCACGCGAGATTCCCATCACATTGACGATCTTCCTCTAGGCTCCCTGTAGACAGATCGCCTGCATTTAGTTCTACTTGTCAGTCTGATAAGCCTTCGGTCTAATGCATCATTATCTGTTTTACCTGCATCTGCACACTCCGTCTTCAGTCTTCGGTTTCGACGCTTCCTACTGCTTCCTACGCTGCCAGATATCACAAGAAGCACCATGTGGTATCTACTATGAACGGAAATGTCGCTCTTCGATTCGTATCCCCGTGATGTCCCCGATCGAAATGACTGCGTCACCACGCTCAGATGACGTATACCCTGTCGTTGATGACAATTTTTTGCACAATGTACAAAAATAAAATATGCAAGTGCTGACTACATTGGTACGGTTCGCAGTGTTGAGCTGACGAAGCTTTCCAGGGCTTGTAAGTCCTCTGACGAAGCCAAACAAATGGTTAAATCAATGTCTACAATTTTGGATTGCCTCATCGCTGAGGTAGGTTGGACGGTATCGGAAACCGATCGCAGTACAGCAATTAGCGTCATTCGTAATGTCGCTATGGCGGTAGATGCTTCTTCGGTTGGACAGATGTTGCTTTTAAAGTCCGAAGAGAGCGAGATGGTGATTTTTCTTTCTAATGCGGCAGCTCAGGCTCGTCGTAAACTCCATTCCGTGATCACAGAATGTCAAACGGACGCTACATTTTCGGCTGTCTACGATGTGAGGCAACCTCAGCCTAGTGCCGCAAGTTTAGAGAGCTTGGCGGGTTTGATACTTCAGAAGCCAAGCAGTTCTTATCAAGGACCGACAGCCTTACTGGATTCCAAAAGAATAGCTACAAGAGGCGTCGTACTGATAGTTAGATTTAATGCAAGAAATAACCAGTATATCATATATAATTACTTAAAGAAAATAAATTTGAGCAAAACGACTAGCAAGTCAAAGTGTACTTAGTATTGTTTGTAGTATTTTTTGATGGGATTTCTACAGCGACCACTTGTTATGCATGCGTTATACATGTATTACCCTGTAAGTGCAGCTACTTTGAAACTCGTCGGTGCGCCGATATATAAACTCGGCGATTCGCAATTTCGGGAGAGCTAGAACTCCCTCTCATTTGCCAATTTCGTTGCCTAAGCAAGTGACCTTTTCTAGCGATTATCGGGGATCGGAAAGCTCTTCCGGTTGCGATGCTGCACTTTCTTCTGATGAGGAGGAAGGGGGAAATATGCTTCAGTTGGATCATAGAGGCCCTATCGTGCGTCGGGTGTTGAGTTCTCCTTCGGTGGCACTTAGTGAGTTTGGGCAGATTCAACATCGCTCTCATTACTACGATCTTGTTGGAATAGGTGGTGAACAGCAGCTAAGCATGAATAAACCTCGTAGTTTGCTAAAGCTCATATCAATTTACTTTGAAGTATTTTCTCCCAAACGTTTTGGAATTGTGTTTCATCGATTAGGAGGCCCGGTCTTGACGAAACTAGCATTGCCTCGGCCAAAACATGGATAGGAGGCGCCTAGTACGGATCGAAAGTGCCTTGCGCATCTCCTCCTGGCTTTTAATGTACTGCTGATTTGCCTGTCTATTTACTATAGATGAATATTCGTCCGACGGCGCTTCACTGGTGTAGTTGGGCTCAGGGGGGGGGGTAAAAAAACTAGACCAAGGAGCTATTACGCTTTCTTTCAAGGACGGCTACTTCCAAGCCAGCCTACTAGTTGTCATAATTTTTTTAGTTAATGTAAACTAAAAAAAACGATTTAATGTTGGATTAGTGGATACCTACAGATTCAAAGGCATCTTCGAAAACGGGCAAGTATTGCACTTCTAACACCGGAGGCAAGTGACTGTCTTGATTAGATTATACGCACTATGCAGCTTTAGTTGCTCCTCACGGCATACGGTTTCGTGATAACGAGATCAAGTAGTGTCCACGGCTCGACGTAGATGTTGCAATTCAAGGTCTACCAATTCCGAAATGGGTAAAGTTATAGTAGGGGTTATTTCAGTATCATGAGAGATATCAGGTGCTCAACGTCAATTAGCTTTGCATGTATTCTAAAAAAACTGAAGTGCAAGTATTACCTGTCAGATTTTGAGATCTGATATTGGTCGATTCTTCGTATTTGTGGATGCACGATTTGTTTTAGTTTGTTCATCCAAAATTCCATTTGCACTATCCGGAAACGTCACGTCTGGTGTGGCTTTCATCAACCTATCTCTAGTGTTTCGATCAAGCGCAAGCCACAATTTCCGAAGTTTAGTCCATCCGTGTCCTGTTTACCGCCAACTGTCGCTGCGCGCACGGTAAGTCTCATACGGTTAAATGCATATTTCTTAGCATATCTATTTCCATCAGCCATAGCAAAGCGCCACACCGCGGCGTGAAACTTCATAGTAGGACTAATTCTGCAAAACATGAATTGAATATGGAAGAACTATAGTCACCATACCAAGTCAACTATTTTCGGTAGGCATTGGCAGATGTTGCTGTGTCACCTATCGTCCTGATTATCTTACGATAACCCCCTAAATGAGTTTTTAGTTTTGGTTACCGAAATAATTCCTCAGCTTCTGATTAATTACGCTACTTCGCATCTTGATGAACTTTTCGTTTTGACAAGAGGAATGATTCCTCAAGTTCTGATTAATTCCACTCTTTTGCACATCGATGTACTACCGGATTGAAGAGTCAGAATAATTATTCAGCTTCGGACTAATTTGGCTTGGAGTATCTGTGGCAGTAGCGTATCTGCAATATGTAGACATTGGCGTATTTGTAGGCATTGACGTATCCATAGTTCTTTGCGTATCTGTAAGCGTTGGCGTATTCATTGAAATTAATGTATCTATAGGTATTGGCGTTTCTACAGGCGTTGGCATATTTGAAGGCATTGGTGTATTGATATCCATTGCGTATCTATAAGCGTTGGCGTGTATGCAAGCGTATCTGTAAACATTGCCGTATCTGTCAGCATCGGCATATTTGTAGACATGAGCATATATGTGGTCATTGACGTATCTATTGGCGTTGGCGTATTTGTAGGCATTGGCGTATCAATGTCCATTGGTGTGTCTGTAGACATTGCCGTATCGATGTGCATTGAAACTTTACACTTGGTATGCCAATTGCAGTTCGCAATTATGTTGTAATCTGACAAAATATTCAAGATTAATTTCATAGGATATGCTTATTACGCGCGCGAAATATCTACCTTGGTCGTGCACAATAATGCTACCCGGGTGTTGAAGTATGGGTACGCAAGTAGAACTGACATAAAATAGTAGAAACTATAACAATACTATACCCACCGGTATGATCACATTCCGCAACAAAAACTTCCCAAATTAAAAAAAAGAACTACTACAGCGACCTACGACACACAAGTATTTATTACTTGTAAAACCAAACGTGAACTCACTGATATGGTCGTATTCTAGACATTAACGTCCACAAAATAAAAAGGTTACATTTATTACTGCAACGTTCAACTCGAAATCATTTATGACAAACTCTAATGGTAATGTTTTCGGTGGTTCCGTAGCCCTCACTTCTTGTAAATCGCTTTCCAACACAATCGTCGCAGAAAAAAAAACTCCCTGTTCTTGATTACGCAGCCGTTCGTTGCTGGTCTATTTGAGTTGCAGAAAGACGTAAATTGATGCTGACATGTTCTGGAGGTGGATGTACTCGAAAAATCGCCGAAACAAAAAATCTCCCTCGGGGGCGCTGCTGACATAATCAGGCACCCATTGCTTGGTCAACAGTAAGATAGCAGTGTAGGCATTGGTTCTCGTTAGTGCATACAACACCACTGTAAATAAGATCTCCACTAAAAATTACAGCGTGTCCAGGAGCAAGGTGTAACCGCTTTTCCATATTGGTATCAACCCTTTTGCGAGCCACCTCTACTTACTATACTATACAAATTGAAGCGACTAAACTTTTCGCCCTTTAACCCTTTCGTTACCATAAAGGTACCTGAAGTATCTTTAAAGTGGAACCATACTGGAGTCAAGCGACCTTTTGTAGCAGCCGACGAACCGTCGCCTAAACTCCGACCAATGGCATCTCCGGAAATAGCGGAGCGAAACGCCACGAAATTATCGAAATTAGAAAGGTTAGAGAGAGAGAAAGAGAGGTTATCGGATGATCGGATTGTCATACTATTGTGTCTCTTGCAGTACAGTGTCGCATGAGAGTGTTTGTGCTTGCGCGAGTCCAACCAGAAGAGCATTGCGTAGGGCACCCGCGCGCCGTGGTGAGCCATGACCTGCACCTGCCCGAGCAGCTCGAGGCGCTCCGCCTGCTCCGGGGAGAGCGGCGGGATGCGCGTGGCCTCGATGCCCTCCATGGCGTTGCGACCCTCTCTAGCGCTTACCGACGCCACGAAGAGAGCGTCTTTAACCGCTTTCTTCGTTGCTCGAGGCATTACTTGCTTTGTTGCAACCTTCGTGGAGATAACAGGGCACACACGGGAGTTGTCCATGCAGCAAATTAGACATTCTATGCGCCCCAATGTGAAAAGAATATGTTCAGTAAGTGTTGCGCCACGCTAATGCTGTCTACAACATGGGCTATGCGGATACAGCAGTGATGATAAAGGCATTCGCTGTAAGTTCCTAGAGTGCAATTGCGTTCATTCATGCTGCCTGACAGAACCTCCATGTCAAACGGTTGGTCTACGTTTCTCACCTGAACAACTTAAGCAAATTAGAGATAGAGCCGAAAGCAGCCCAGCTTATTCTAGCAAAATGGATCCCAACAGCTCAAATAAAATAAACTATTATTCATTCACAAGTTTCTCGTAGTCCACTGACAGGAAGAACATCATAGGCTAGGTCCACTGGTTGGTCATCTAACCAACTAGTCGAGCGATAATATGCGCATCTGGTACAGCTGCACGTCTCCATCTTGTTCATGAAGTAAATCATGTCTGTGATCCGGTTCGTCAGAAATACCTTATCAAACATATCCTCTACCTTCTTTAGCTCGTTTCTATCCACAAAATCTGCCGGTCGGAAGACTCGGGGAGATTCGTCGGCCTCTTATTCTTCCAATTATCGAGGAAGTTTGTGTTCTCGTAGATATATCTCGATAGGTACCATTTACGGACACGAAGCATTTCGGGTGTTATCTGTAGCATTTACGGCTAGTACTCGTCAGTTCGATATGATCTACTACCGGATTCGTTATCTTTACGTCCACAGAGAGATAGTTGTCCAGGATTGTGATCAAGCCAACTTTCAACCAAATCTAGCCAATCCGGTCGAGTATGGGGTTTCCACACCAGATAATTGGTAATCATCACTAGCCACACAGGATTCATCACCAGGGATTAAGGAGGTGACACTCACCAGTGATTTGGGGTAAAATCACCAGAGATCTGAGGAATATCACCAGACCCATATCCGGAACCGTTAGGATTAGACATTAGTTCAAGAATAGCTCTTCGTACGCTCCATAGATAGCATGTAGAGCAGTCGCTAGCTCTGGTATGCGCATGCCACTTTTCATTCCAACCGCTTTATCAACAACTACCATGGAGCATCATTCACACGAAGCAGAATTGCAGGTAGGAACTGTAATTGAATAGTTGTCCGAGGATAGTTTAAGTGATGTACTGTCCACAGATCGATGTCGAAGCAGACGTGGTCGCAATAAACTCTAGGGCTCGCCGATCATGGGTGAAGTTGTGGAGTGTCGAACCCAATGACACTACCTCATTAGATGATTTTCTTTCAACACTACCGAAATTTATCCGGCAAAAGAACGACCCCTCGCGGTGCCAACTTGACCATATAGACCACGATGAGGATGATCAATTCTTGACATCGCACAACATGCGCAGATTAATTACAAAGTGCAAGTATAGAAGCTGCAAAGAAAGTGGTGTGCTATGCAAGTGCAGATATAAAAATTTATCTTGCGAAACCGGTCGATTGGCTGCTGTGTTTGTTTGAGTTGAACACACTATGCTGGAAACCTCTGGAGATTCGCCAAAAGTAGCCAAGCTCACACACCCGATTATTCAATTTCTTGACGAGCGTCTAGGTGATGATTCTGCGCTGACTGCCGTGGACCTTTCGGTTGGATAGTAAAGAAACTAGACTCTAAAGTTTTCGAAGGGCCGGCGCCGCTTCTATCTCAAGTGCAAGAATACGTTAAAAAGTGGCGCAAGCAAAACAAACTGAAGTCCATGCAGCCTGTCATTGATATATGTGCCAGCTGTATGTATGCTATGCTATAGCCGACACTATAGTCGATTCAGGCAATAAATTACTTGTGTTGTGCGACACAAAACTAGAAGGATCAACGCTGGTCCCGGAACTTGGTAGAGGATGAACTGTGTTGCCGTTTCGCATTGGGCTCACCTGCTTCTCACTGTTGGATACTTATGTTACAATACAAAACGAACCTCGCTGCACTACTTTGTTTCATATTGACAGCACGCATAGTATTGTTCGGCAGCGATACCCTATATTCGTGTTCGGAATATTAGACTGCTGTGGAAAGTTTTTCCCACTCGTTTACTTTTGTAGCTCCCAACGGACCAGTACGGACATTAATTGGTGCTGCGCTTTTGTAAAGCGCGTCATGTTGAAGACTGTAGCGGGGCTACACATTCAGGCAACCTCCACATTAGTGCAACATGCACTAATGGATACATTCAGGTGGGCCACATGCAGTGTGGTCACCATTCATAGTAGGAAGCACTACTATTGGCAGAAAGGAACAGATATCTGCCAATAAGGAGCATGCATTAGGACAGAGATTCTGCCAACCACTCGTTGGCAGATCCTCTCTTTATAGATATCAGTATTAGGAGGCAACGCAGAAGTTAACATTTCAAATTCAGTTCTTATTTCTACCAAAAGGGTTATTAATACTTCTTTCTTTAGGTTGACTATACACCCACCGCCGCGAAGCGGCGGCGCCCGGCTAGTCTTGGGCAAAGTGTTCAGATCTTTGCGAAGATGTCGGCAGTAGTCCGAGCTCCAGAATTGGGGTTGTAAGAAGAAAAATCATTCCCTAATAAATTCGCAAATCAAATTTCGATGAACCGTAGCCTCCTTTTCTATGTAGTCGACGGAGGTATAACCCTACCCATACGTAAGCAAAATACCACCAACGCACCCGCAACCTCCTTCGAGCTGCGTCTCCCCCCGGGTTCACAAACCCGGGTCCCCAATCATGTCTATGCGATTTAACACCTTCGTTCCGGACGTCGTAAGATACGACATGTCTATTTTTTGATGTCGTAACTTACGACATTGAAAGATTTATATTAGAAACTGATCAGCTACGATTGTCCCATACTTTAATCAAGTGTTTTCCGAGCAATCGCAACGTATAAGCTGCCAGAGGTCTCTGCGCCAAAGTCACAAAATCGGGGTCAGAGGATGAGTTTAGAATGGTGATGGATAGCAGTCTGGACCAAGCCAATCATTCGAGAATTTGCTGGCTCGCCAGCATGCGGTCCAGTCGCCGCAAGAAACACACTACCCCCGCCGACCCGGCCATGGAAGCACACGACATTGACTTTAGGCATCTATGGCGACAGCTCAAGTCGGCAGGGTGGAAATCCAAACGGCCGACCGGAATCCAGACCGACTGGACGTATACGAGTCCAAAGAATGATGTGCTGGTTGGTGAGCGTGCTGCTGTCGAATATGTCTTCCAGTCTGGCTTGCTGGTAGATGCTGAGGACGATTTGACCGAAGCCAGAGCAGACGACGCTGATGAGCATCTAGAAGACGAACATGTAGGATAGGACGGAGGTGGTGGCGGTGGATGCGGAGGCAATGGTGGCATTGACGACGCCACTATTCGATCATCGCAGATAGACACTAGTGTTATGCTTTCGCAGAACACAGTCGACCACATATTGGGTCTATAAATGGATGTATTGCTGGCTGAGCAGTCACAGAATGCCGTAGCCAGAGTCTTTGATCTCTCATAGAGAGATTACCACGTGGACGAGGAGCAACGGGACGCAGCGGCCAGTTTGTACTTGCTGTCGGAGGCATCAGGGCTGGAGGGTGAGGGGGAGGATGAGCGTGCTGTCGCTTCCCCCACTGCTCCCCCACGGCGACATCGGGTCTCGGCGAAACTAATGCCGACGTCAACTTATTGCCGGACGGGGAGTGCAGCAGTGATTACGAGGATATCAGCTGCCGTGACGAGAGCGATGGTGCTGCCATCGCTGATGACGACCTCGATTGCGGAGGCGATGAGTTTGATGAGGAGGATGATGAGCTCTCTGACAGTGACGTGGTGGAAATGGATCAAGCTTTCCTCTCGTTACTGCATGTAGGTGGCATTTCTTTGAGCAAAGCAGCACTCGACGAGCGCGAGAACACTCTGCGGGCGATGGAGTGGACTGCACCCTCGGCAGAGTTTGAGACGGATAACACTCCGTAGCCTGGTTTGGATGCGAATGAGGCGAGACTTGTGGGTGAACTGCTTGACCTGTGGCGGTCGCCACTCCTGACGCTTACTTCGTGCCAAAATCCCTTTGGGTTTCGATCACTACCGAAACCAATCGCTACAGCTTACAGCAACTGGAGAAACGAGCAGAAACGATGGCTGTGCGTCTGTCCGGGCGCCATCGTGAGACCGCCGCACAAATTGCTCGTAGCTTGAGGGCAACGAAAGCCTACGGAGCACACGCGATCCTTCATGTAGTTGGCCTTCTGGTAGTACGTATGCTGTGCCCCCAGCAGAGGTTCTTTGCTGCGCATTGGACCATGGTCGAGGACGGCGCCATACCAACAGGACTCTTTAGACGGTACATGAGTCGTGACCGCTGCAACAACATCCTGCGTGACCTTCACTTCGTAGACAATACCGTAGACCACAGCCGCGACAAGATGTCGAAGCTGCGTCCTGTAGCAGACAAGATCCAAGAACGATTCTTGTCAGGTTGGTCACTCCCAGCCATCTTCTCATTTGATGAACTCGTTCTTCCTGCCACGTTGAGGCGCAACCCCTCTCGGATGTTCATGTCTGACAAGCCACACCGCTACGGTTCCAAACTGTTTATGCTGTGTGATGCAAAGACCGTGTACTGCCACAGGTGCTTTGTTTTATTTTTTAATGTCGTAACTTACGACTTCCAGTAAAATCTAACAGCTCTTTATGTCGTAAACATTCTAGATTTGAAGTTTACGTGGGCAAGGGATGGGGGGTGACAACGGAATTGACTTCAAGAGTGGTGCAGCTGCCGTAGTTCGAAAGCTGTCGGCTGCGTTCACTCCTGAATCGCGGCACAACTGGCATGCGGTCGTGGTCGACAGGCTTTATTCTTCAGTTCTCCTTGCTGTGGAGCTGCTGAAGATGAACGTGTTCGTGGTGGGAACGATCCAGACCAACCGCTTGGGCTTCAACAAGGCCATCCAGCCCAAGCACAAGACGCGTCCTGCAAGTATCCCCCGTGGTTCGTTCCTCTTCTCGCGCTCAGCCGCGGTCCCCACCATGATCTCGTGTCTTTGGTGGGACCGGAAGCCTGGGTAATACTTGTGAACAGGCTCCGTCATGACGGCGTCGACAATCGAGCGTAAGATCAAGCATGTGGGCGCGTTGCATATAGGGTGCCCTCAGTCTGTGAACGATTACTCTTTGCAAATGTCCACGCGTTTTACCAAATACTACAAGGCGCTATTCTTAGGGCTCTTGGACCTCGCGCTGGTGAATACATTCCTGAGCCACAAGGAGGCGGCAAAAATTAAGGTTACGGTTGCCATGCCAAGGGCTGAGTGGTTTGTTGTCCTCCAGGACCAGCTCCTGCAACTCAAGGCCGAGGACTTCGCAGGGGTCCAAGCTACACCACCAGCATCCTGTCAGAAGCGCAGGCGGACACCCGTTCGCCTGACGCACGCACTTCAGTAGGCTGAAGACTAGGTCACCGTCAGCGGCGTCCAGAAGCGCCGCCAACGATCGTGCAAGGTCTGTGCGCTCTTGCGGACGGAAAAGAAGAAGTCCTACGCGACGACTTACTTTTGCGAGCGTTGCTCCGTTGATGATGCCAAGTGTTGGCTCTGCAACAAGATTCGCCGCGACTTCAAGGGTGTCCCAAGATCTACTTCGAGATCTGGCACGAGAACTTCGGGGCTGAGCAAGGTATTCCAGGCAAGTTGGGGGAAATGAGTTGTGCTGCGTCGGCCTGGTCAGAACGCAGGAAAGCGCAAGAAGACCCGGCGGGAACGGCAGCTTCGCCGTGAGGGAGGAAACGAGGGTGAGGCGGCGGCGATGGCGACAATGAAGGCAGTGGTGATGGGTAGGATGCGTGTCATTTGATGAGTGGTTAGTGTCGTGCGGCTGAATGCAAAATTTGTTGAGTCGACGTACCTTCTTTTGCTTGGTTTCTGAAATGAGTTGCGTAGAAGTGGCTCTTGTCGTCCATTTGTTGACTGCCCTTGGGGTCACTTACGACATTGAGCTGAGATTGCTCTTTGCCAATGCCGTAACCATTACGACATTGGTTGGAAAACCTGCTGACAATTTATACACCTATCCTCAAGTCAACATATGGTCTATACAAATAACTAGCTACTTTGTATGTCATATCTTACGATATGCGCTTAGCCGTCTGAGGCGAGTACAGTTCGGAAAGAAGGTGTTAATAGCGGTTTCTGCTTATTATAATAAAACCCATGATACATGCACTAGCTTTATCTTGTAGTATTTTTGTTTTTATCCAATGAAATGATTGGGTGGATTTTCCTGTCGCGGTAACCACCAGTCGTTGTATATGGAGGATAGTGTTCAGATAGCGGGCGTCGTTGTCTGTACACCATTTTGGATCAAATTGAGAATGTCCCATCAAAATGAGAACCCCGTCAAATCTTATTTTCAGATCGTGGATTATATATTGGAAGTATTCTAGAACTCTAAAAACACGAATGCACTCACGGCAACAGCATGGAACCTCGCCACTTTGCAATCTCTGGGGTTACCCTGGAGCATAGCACCTTCCCTCACTTCACGCGCATTGAGTGGGAAGCTCTCCACCGCCTCGCGGCGGTGACCGGAGAGTCTGTTATTACATCGCTGTTGAGCTTAGCGATGCCGGAGCAGCAGCGCCAAGCTGGTCAAGAGTTGATGGAACGCAAGCTCGCCGATGCGAATCGGCGTGTGTCAACTCCCTCGCGGACATCCAAGAACGATATTGTGAAGCTGGAAACGTCCACGTATTCCGGTGTGGGTGACGGCCGACTGCCATGGAACCGCTAGTTCCGAGAGATTGACATTGCCATCGCCTCTCGGTTGATTGAGGCAGGTCAACTTCCTACTCTCCCGGCTATCCGGTGTCCCGGGGCAGCGGATGGCGAGAGTCATGCGCTTGGCTAAGGCGCATTCCCGAGAGTCGTATTTGTAGGGTCGAGTTGCTTCAGTGCAAGCACTGGGGGGTGGCACAGCGTTCTTCGATAGTACTCTTCTCGAAACTGATGGATAGATGATGGCAGATGTCCAACAGGCGTTCTACCTTCTCGCACAGGTCGTCCCAGGACTTACTCCCGATCAGAATGCCGTCGATATTCGAGCGACGACTCAGGACGGAATGCGTCCTTGGTCGTTCTGGCTCGCCTCCCTCGAAGACGTCCCGAGCAGCATTTTCCGGCGACAGCTGCAAGAAGCCATAGAGGGCGTTGTCGATCAAGCGCTGATAGATCTTTGGGGCGTTGCATAGCCCAAAAGGCATGCGTAACCATTCGAAAAGACCCAGAGGTGTGATGAAGGCTGAGATGAGGCGAGCACGGTCCGTCATTGGGACAACCCAGAACCCGCTAGCCATGTCTAGGGAGCAGTACCAGAGATACTTGTCCAAGTCTTCCAACAAGTCGTTCACTAAGGGCATTGGGTATACCATCAGTCGGGTGAGGCCGTTCACCAGCCGGTAATCGATACAGAGCCGGATGTCAACCCCGTTCTTCTTCACGATAACAACAATGGGAGACGCCGAAGGTGATGTCGACGGCTGGATCATGCCCGCGCTG
>BSXT01002402.1:0-15551 GCA_030267785.1 Phytophthora fragariaefolia | reverse complement strand
ATCAAGCGTTTGCTTCTTGTGTAGGGGTGACACCCCAGCTCAGTCTTGAGAGTTTTGTATGGGAAGTCTTGAATTCTGAATTTTTGAAAAAGGGGACTACCGCGCCACTTGTTTCTGTTCTGAGGGGGCCTTGTCATTATCCGTGATACGATGCATTATTCAGCATGGACGTACTAGTCAGTCGCCAATATGCAGCTTAGATGCAGCATTAGCATGCCTTTGACGCAGCTCATCGTGAATCCTATCATCCCTAACCATTTTTATATACAAACATCAAGTCTAATTACGCTGCATATGCAGTTTACGTGTTCCTTCTGGCTCCCGGTTTGGAGGGGTTAAGGGTGTGCACATTTGACGACTGTTGTTCCCATTGATTTAGTTAAGCACGCTCTTTTTCATGTTATATCGCACATGACTATGGTGAACTACGCATCTATTTGATATTATGATAGTTATTGCGTATTCTTTGTGCGAGTTGTTTCAAAAAGATGGCCCTGGTTATGCACGCTTTGCTGGGGCTGTCAAATCTATTTGCTGTAAAACGCCCGGTTATTTGTGGAAGCCGTTTGGGTTTTACTTGCACACCATCTCGTTTTGTTTTCACCCTAAAAGCTGTTTGTTCGCACCCCGATCCCATTTTGCAGGAACCCTTTTGGTTTTGTTTGCACACCATCTTTTGCTCGTGCCCTGTTCCACTGGGGGGCTTCAGAAAACATCGCAAATTGTAAACAGCAGCCTCGTATTTTGCACTCGCAATTCCTCGGGGTAGATGGAGTAAATGGTTCTCGCATTTTGTGGAGACCGCAAAACGGTCTCAACGATTTGTGACCACTAAACGCAAATGCCATGCACCCCCTTCTTTCTATGGTGCCACACACTTCGCACTTTACCATGCAGATGTTCGTCGTTACCGGAGACTCTCCGAATGCTCGAGCTCGTTGATAAGTTGTTACCTTTTGGCAGTGTAGTGCAGAGGTCTATCAGCCGCGCTCAGCTATTAGCTAGCACCTGGCTTGTCTCGAACACCAACCAGATGATGTTCGATAACGCGAAGTTCGATTGCAAGGATACACCTGCACGCATTTCATGATGACCTGGGAGCTGGATAACAGCACCCGTGTTGATACGAGTGCCAACCAACCAACTCCGTACACAGAGCATGTGGAGGCCCCAGGCATCTAGTAGACAGAACAACTCACTTTGGCTTTTACCAACAACCAAGTAATAGACTCTCGGCCACTTTTCCTGGGAGCCTGCCAACTCCCCCATCGTGTCTTCAATTTCCCCTGCAGAGACTACAAAGAATTCTTTAGCAGTTTTCTGCAATCAAGACCATGGCCAACACGCGTTCAGGAAGTAATGACGCATCGAGTGGCCACCGCCCAAGCACGCGATCGGGTTCGCAACCGTATTCAAGAGTGGAGAGCGCTAGTAGCGTTTCAGCAAGCTCGCCGTCGTGACCAAACCCACCCTCGAGCAAGTACCCGTACTGTGGTGGCGGGAGATGTACTCGCAACCACACCATTGTTCACGCCACTTCTCCCACCGAAGATTTCAAGCACTTCGCACGCAGCGCTAGTGCAATGGCGGAAGGACCGCCGCGACTATGAAGAAACTGCTCGGGCTCGGGTGAAAGACGGGGCCAAAGATGTGATTGTCCCGGTGAAAACCACGTGTGATCAAGGACGTTTACGTCTTTGGTGTCGTTTGAGATGGCATATTGCTATCGATGATGTCACAGATGACCACATCCGGTCGGAGGTCGACAAAATTATTGCAAATGTGAAAAACAATAATGTTCCCGACATCGACTACGAGATGCGTAGCAAACTGCGCATGGACTTGACAGAGACAGATGTTAGTGAGCGAGTCATTCAGTATTTCAAGACCTGCCATGAGATCATTGATGACAATGGTTGGCGCGTTTTTTTCGAGGATGACACTGGCCGGAAGCAACTTTATCGCATTCTTGTTGCATCATTGGAGCCACAAGCGCTCCGGGAGGAAGTTGAGCGGACGCTCCGTTTTCAAGCACGTAATGCGAAGGAAAATGAGGTTGCCCTTCATGACCTTATACTCCAAAAGGCCTTGGAATATGAGAAGATGTTTCAACGGCACAAGCGTGAAAAACGTGATCGTGGCGAAGGCGATAACAAAAGCCACCATCCATCATCGCGGCCGAATAAATCGGCCAAACAAGAGCTGGCTAATAGTGGCACACGTATAGTGAATGGTGGAGCCCCTGCAAAGCATTCGGTTCAGCGCCCAAAAAATCTGAAATCCGCCGAAAGCTGCGTACCCAACGCAACAACGGCAACAAAAAGGAAGCGCTCGGCTCAAAAGACTCCGTGAGTGTATTCCGTCGGACGAAAAGACGGTAGCACTAAACGACATCATGGAGTTGCCGTACTGCGCGGACACTGGTGTAGACCGGACGGCCATTAGTCGTGCGCAGTTGACGAGCTAATGCTGCGGGATCCTGTCACGATGATCCGCCTGGCTACGCCGGTAGTGAATACTACCATGGCAAAGCATGAGATCACATGTATTAATCCTGTGTATCTTCGTTTATTGCTCAATACTGCCGCCGGTCCGGTGGCTTTGCATAAGCCTGTTGAGTGCCTCGTTATTGACGGTGACGAGCCGGAATTCATTCTTGGACAGGATGTTTTGAAACAACTTGGTATCGATATCGACCGCCAACTCGAGCAACTAGCAAGGCACGTTGACGATGAAGACGACGATCTCGAAGACTTCAGTAGGGGGGTGCCTGGCTTTGAACCAGCTACTACCGACAAAGAGTTACGCGAAGCTGTCGAGAAGATGGTGCAAATGGCTTTGCAGAATGGTTTCACTCGTCGTTTAGAGTCGATACTCCGACGTATGCTGCTCAAGCACGATGTGTGGCGCCTTGAGCTGGGGAATGACCCACCCGCCAAGGTCAAGCCGTTACGACTTCGTCTCAAACTAGAGTCGCTGCTGTCAAGTGCAAACCTCGACAATATCCACCGGCTGTGCGAACATTCCTTAGGGAATTCAATACTAAGCTTGTGGAGCTTGGTTGGGTTTATGAAAATCCGAACAGTCGATGGGCGAGCCCGGTGTTTCCTGTCCACAAGGCAGGTGTGCGTAAGGATGAATACCGCCAAACCTGTGACAATAGGCTTGTCAATGATTTTGTTGAGGCATTGATTAGCACCATGCCGTACATGACTACGTTGCTCGAATGTACGAAAGGAAAAAAATCACTACGGTTTGTTTGACATGTTAAAAGGATTTTGGCAGCTACCCCTACACATTTTGAGCCAAGAGTTGATGTCATACATTACAGACTCGAAGATCTACACACCAAGACGTGTCCCGCAGGGCTCATGTGACGGTGCATTTCCAACAAACTATGGAAAACTGTTTTGCACCGCTACTCTATGATTTCCTCGTCATTTGGATTGACGACGTGCTCCTGTTCGCTGATAACATTGACACATACATAGCGAAGCTCGAGGCGTTCCTCGACCTCGTGGCCAAGTATGGCCTCAAACTCAGCGCCAAGAAGTCCAGTATCTATCAACAGTCAGTGAAATGGTGTGGTCGTGTCATATCGCGAGATGGTGTCAGCCATGACCCAGACCGCATCGACACACTTTGTGTGATGCCTTACCCGACGACGGCGGGGCAGTTACAACAATTCCTGTGTGCATCGAACTGGATGCGTGAGTCCATCGTGGATTACGCGCGTACTGTCGACCCTCTCCAGCAGCGGTTGGATGCAGCGTTGAGTAATGGAAAGCGCACAAAGCGTGTTGCTAGTGGCATTTCTATCGAATTGTCAGATATGGAAAAGGCAGCATACGATCAAACTAAGCGCTTGCTTGCTACCTCAGCGACGTTAACACTTCCATACGACACTACTACAACTTGTGTTTTCTCAGATGCATCTGATGTCGGTTTCGCTATCGTGGTCACTCAAGTGCACGGATTTGACGCGAAGACTGACGTAACAGCACAGCAACACAAACTGTTGACATGTATGAGTGGAACTTTTCGCGGAGCTCAGCAAAACTGGACGGTAAATGAAAAAGAAGCCTATCATATCGTGGTAGCGTGCGATAAGCTGGATTACCTGCTGCTTCGTGCACGCCCATTTCGGCTCTTTTGCGATCATCGCAACTTGATCCATGTGTTTGCTCCCCACACGAGCACAAAAAAGCACATTAGAGGTAAACGGCTTCGTTGGGCATTGAAGCTGATGTCCTACTGATACATTATTGAGCATGTCGACGGGGCCTCGAATGTTTGGGCTGATATGCTCTCTCGGTGGGCTGGCCAGCCAACCAACACCGTTACGCTCAAGCGTTTCGCCAGACGAGCAACCAAACCAAAGCCTGCAACTACAAAGTTGGGTGCAACGACTAGCCTACGTCCACTTGACGAAGAGGGCTTATTTGACCGTCGTTGAAAGAGATTAATTCAGTCCAACGGAAACATACAGCGCCAGCAGGAGCTCTCAAGGGCGACGACAATGCCATAAGGGTAAATCAACGTCTATGGATTCCACGCGAATACAATGACTTGATTCGTGGACTGTGTGTTATCGCACACTGTGGGGCACAAGGCCACCGTGGTGAGCAACCCATGGTGAATCATTTGCGTGGACTTTTCCACATTGCAGATATTTCCGTGTGGTACATGCATTTGTATCAGCTTGCCTGTTGTGTCTACATGTGAAAGGCGGACGAATGATTCGACGACCCTGGGGAGAAACAATTGAGTGCAACGACCGAAATGGGGTCCTGCATTGGGAGTTTTTCTTTCTGGGGGAATCTTTTGGGGGCAGCACGTACATCCTCGTGCTAAAAGATCATGCTACCCACTACTGCGAGCTTGTCGTATGTGATACCGCGGATAGTGCAGTAGCGACTACTGCCATCCTCGACTGGCATAGCCGTTTTGGCGTGCCGCCGGCTTGGGTGAGTGACAATGGCAGTCATTTTAAGAACGAAGTTGTGGCAGAGCTATTGAGAAGACTTAAGTCGCATCAAACCTTCACGGTTGCTTACAGTCCGTGGATTAATGGCACGGTTGAACGAGTCAACCGAGACATCTTGCAAGTATTACGAGCTATGATTATGGAGTACAAGATCTCTACTAAAGACTGGGTCTACTTAGTTCCGCTGGTACAATCTAGCCTCAGTCATACTGCTGTGCCGTCGCTCGGCAACAAGGCGCCCACGGAACTATTCACAGGATTACCATGCCCATCCCCAGTTGCTGAATTCTACGACGCCAGCAAGAAAAAATTGGTCAGACTGCCCGCGACCTCCGCGGCCATCTCTAAGTACCTGGACGTGCTGCGGGCTAGCTTGCAAGCGATACACCAGCCTATACGCGATCAGCGCCTCAAGCAGCGTCTCCTCAACAAAAAAAGGGAACGCGGTGAGAACACGGTGAATTTTGACGTTGGAGATTACGTCCTCCGCTCCCGTGTAGATGAAAAGCAGGGCAACAAGCTGCTTGTAACTTGGCAAGGACCATACAAAGTGGTCCGGGCTGATGCTCACTCGTTCCGAGTTAGCCATCTTGTCACGGGAGAGGAATCTGACGTCCATCCGTCACGTCTAAAGTTCTACATGGACAATAGTTTGGATGTCACCTAGGAAATCCTCGAGCACGTGGCCGCCCAAGGAATTATACCGGCCATCTCAGAGCTCAAAAAGCATCGCTGGAACTCTAGTATCAATGACTATGATATTCTAGTAAGCTGGGAGGGGCTGGAATCTGTAGAAGATTCATGGGAGCCGCTCAATTCTCTTGCTAAAGAGGTCAAAGTTCTACTAGACCAATACATACAACAGCAAGATACCAAGATACGCAAGAACTGGACGAACTATCAGTCAAAAGTTCAATAAATATCCCGTGGTATCTTGTTTGCAATCAACATTTGTTTGCGAAAGCTCCTATACTATACGCTACCATGTAGCTAAACTATCTACTGATACATCATTTGTTTTCCCAATGAAAACTATGCAATATTGATTTCAAAAAAATTCAATACAGTGCAACTTCAACACGTTGAACCTGTAACAGCTGTGTGACAGCCAGGACATGGATACATCGGACCATTACAAATCCGACTTGGGTTACAAAACAGACGCCTATACTTGCCTCTTAATACCTAAGCACGGCTTGGAAGGGCGGTGTAGCGCAGAGGTCTATCAGCCGCGCTCAGCTATTAGCTAGCACCTGGCTTGTCTCGAACACCAACCAGATGATGTTCGATAACGCGAAGTTCGATTGCAAGGATACACCTGCACGCATTTCATGATGACCTGGGAGCTGGATAACAGCACCCGTGTTGATACGAGTGCCAACCAACCAACTCCGTACACAGAGCATGTGGAGGCCCCAGGCATCTAGTAGACAGAACAACTCACTTTGGCTTTTACCAACAACCAAGTAATAGACTCTCGGCCACTTTTCCTGGGAGCCTGCCGACGCCTCCATCGTGTCTTCAATTTCCCCTGCAGACACTACAGGCAGTATTCAGTAGAACTCTCTACAAATGGAGTACGATAACAAGCTTCCTGAAGGCGGAACACCGCGTGTTTCTGAATCTCTGTCAATAAAGCAGAAGAATCTTGTGTAAACCATCCTTGAGGAAGCGATACAGTAGCTAGAAAACTTGTATAGCACCTGGTTTCGTAGATCTGCTGCCAAGCAGAGTGTTGCGGATCTTGTAGACTAGCAACCGTTAGGTAGTGACGTTCTTTGATACGTGATCGAAGAAGCAATAGCAGGAACTGCCTGCGGCGACGACTGCTACACCAGTGAGCTCTGTGCGCAACACCCACAGCCTTCACGCTCATCAAGAAGCTAAACCGTCACAAACTCTAGACAGCTCGAGCGCCAGTAGTTTTGCGCTAATTCTGGAGGCCCTTTTCCGCCAGCGCTCGTAAAACATGCTCGCAAATTCCAAGCGTAGGCGACCTAAGATCGCCCGCAGAAACACGACCCAAACGTCTTTACAACATTTACTGAAGTCCCCACTGATAAATTAGCATAATTCAATAGAAACGTAGTGGATGATTGCTCACGAAACTACGTATCTTCGCCATAGTATAGTAGAAATTTGTTAATTACGTATTTTGTGACTTCAAGTCTATTTATGATCGCACATCTCTATTTGTGGGGCTCACTACAGCTCTGGGGTTGCCCGCGTCGACAAGTTTCGATGAAGTGGATAGAAATAAACGCTCTATTAAGGTTAAAATAGCAATCGGGGTGGACTTTTCCTGCGAACTATCTGAGATGCGAGACGTAACGTGTAAAATACTAGTTTTTGGAAATATGGGGAACTCTATGTGGACGACATCTTAATTGTAAGCCAGGCCTCGAAAATATCTGATCTCGTGATGACTCAACCTGCCGCGATTCGACATCAAGGGCCTTGGCAAGGCACAAAAGTGCCTCGGAATTTGGATTGGCTATACGGTATGCGGATCGCTGATCTCCAATACCAGTCAACACTCGACGTGCTGGCGAAAGTTGGGCTAGACCAATGCAAGGCACCACCAACACCAATGGATATCGACCACCGCTTTTTCGAGGAAAATGGAGAACCATTTCAAGACACTACACTGTATCGAGAAGTAATCGGAAGCCTTTTATCTTTATCCAACTGCACGCGACCGGGCATCACCACGGCAACCAATTGCCTTTCTCGTTTCGTGTCATGCCCAACAACAGCTCATTGGAACGTAGTTAAGCTGATCCTGCGATACCTGAGAGGCAGCGCCAACACCGGGTTGTTTTTCAAATTTGGGAATGACATCGGGTCAAGACTCCAACCGGTCATTTACTCTGATGCAAATTGGACCGTTGACCCCCCCAGCGCGAAATCGACAAGCAGGTCGGTTCTCCCGATCAACGGCATGACTATTTCGTAGTCGTCGGGAAACAACCAACTATGGCGCTATCGACTGTGGAAGCCAAGTACGTTGCTGCATGCGCAGCTGTCCAAGACTGCATTGCAATCCATCAACTTCTTCAACAGCTCGGTCTGATGCAACAAAATGATGCGATCCTGCTCAGACTGGACAACCAGTCAGCGATAAAATCAATGGAGAATGCCATCACCACTCAGCGAACCAGGCACCTGCAGATCAAGACTCATTTCATCCTAGATGCAATCGCTACCAAGCAAGTCCAGGTCTAATATTGCCCGACACAGCAACAACTTTCCAACATTTTCACCATGGCTAACGATCGTATCATTTTCGAGCGTTTGTGCTGTATGCTTCGCCTTACAAGTCATGCATGAAGGGGAGTGTTGCAAGTTCAGAATCCATGCAAGCATTACTTAGCAGTGATTCACGACGAACAATAGCGGCGGGCGCACACACACGGATATGCACGATCACTTCTGTTCAGCTACTGGGACAAGCGGCACATAGAGCCAGGACTTCGAGGCAGGCTCTACTACCCCACCATCACCACTGAGGAGACGAAGGGAACAACCCTGCACGCAGTTCGAGCCTTCAGCTCAAACCCCATTCTCATTACCAACTATACCTACTAACCAACCAATAACCTTCAAGTCTCCTACTTCGCCGCACTCTTCAGTCGAACACCTTTCAAGCCTTCCATGACCCTCGCGGATGATAAGTAAGCACGCGCCAAATTGTCATTGAACCCCAAGACACAAAGCATGCCATGTTGCCATAGAAAATAAAGGCATGGGTCCATTCGAGATCGTTGAAAGCCTTGAGTTTGCAGGAATGCGTCGATGAGATCGTTCTGCAACTTACTGCTTTGCTTCAGCCCACAGAGACCATTTGGAAGCAGCTATACGCAATTGTCACCTGCACTGGCGGTTCCAGGAGGCGGTCTGAGGAGAATCCGCTTGTCCAATGCCGACTTTAGGTAGGCATTGGGCGCATCACCCTGGAGGAGCTTGACATTCCAGATCGCGGTTAACATAACAATAAACCGTAAGCTTGAAATCTTCAAGACCGGGGGGAATGTTGACTCGAAATCGACGCCGAACCTCTGTGTGAACCCTCGCGCAACCAACAGGGCTTGAAATCGTTCTAGCTCGCCGTTGCTCCCAAACCTAATTTTGTAGACCCATTTTAACGTGACGATATTGGCTCCATCAGGCGTCCCCAGGTACGATTTGCGTTTAGTTAAGCTAATTCTTCGCCCATGGTAGCTCTCCACTCTGCTCAGTTCTCGGTGCGCTGAGCTTGGGCAACAGACGTAGGTTCTTTCACGTGGGCATTTGCGTGAATAGTCATTAAAGCGTTGGGCAGTTCCAGCAAATGAGTCTAGAAATGACTGAGGTTATTCGAAATCAGCAGGATCCTCGCGCTCACGTCTTCCAAAGATTCGCCGAAGGACACCTGCGGGAATTGGACGACTGAAGGCTTCAGGAACGCAAACATCGACATCATCACTTTAGATACTGGGCTGATCAAGGTCTGGCTGAGTGGATGTTTGTACTGCGGCTGGATCCGATACCTATGCATACTGCCTTAGATGGGGGTCTCCGTGTAAATGTTGAAGTACTTTGGCTGTACTGGCCTTGTACGTCCAACTTGTCGACGTTTTGAACGTCAGGACTGATCACAAATTTCTTTGTTCGTGGAACCAGGAGTCGGTCACCTTTTTGCTTTATCGAAAAGCCGAGTATGATAGCCTTCTCAGCTCGTTACTGCAGACCCCGCCCGGTCTTGTGGGGGCGAACACCGTACATTTCGATCCGATCATAAGTATGTGGGGGACCCGACCATGTTTTCCGGTGAGCACGTCAATAGGGATTTGTAATCTGCATTTGCTCTGGTCGGGACTCGGTTACGGATGTAGGACGCGTAGAGTACATCGTCTCCCCAATATCGTTGCGGCAACGCCGATGCCCAGAGCATAGCTCGGGCCGGGTGCATGAGGGTCCGGTGAAAGTGCTCAGCTTTCCCGTTAGACGCGGATGTACACTCCACGACAAAAATATATGGACACCAACGTTGGTGTCCATATCTCAGCAACTACTGGGATTTTGCGGACGCTATTTAGATATGTGCTACCAATCCGACTAACGAATCTATACGAGGTGGCGCGAAACCGCGAATCGCAGCGCATCTATAGGCTCACAAAGAGATAAGTGAATTTGGCATCGCGACAAAAGTTATGGACAGCAAATTGTATTGGATTTTGTATGGGGTGAGTGATGGTCAGGGCGGACCTAGTAGTGCGTTTTGTCGCCAAGCGTCTTGGCTACCTCGAAGCACCGCTTACCCATCGAGTCTAGAAGCGTTGTTATTTCCTCCATAGTGACGGAGTCCCAAGCTTTCATGACGGCGGCTGTGAGCTCGGGTACCGAATGGTACTGCTTCCCGTGGCTGTACACCTTGTCCGCTAGCAAGGCCCACACGTTCTCGATTGGGTTCAAATCGGGAGAGCGTGCGGGCCATGCCAGCAAAGTGACGCCAATCTCTTTGAAGAAGTCCGTCGTCTCGTAGGAAGCGTGGATGGAGGGATTGTCTTGCATGAAGACGAAGGCAGTGCTGTGGTGCTGGTGGGCGAACGGCAACATGTGCTCCGACACCGTCCAGATGTAGTGGTGCGACGCCTGCCGACCCTCCAGCACTAAAAGCTCCGACTTGCCCTCGTATTCGATTGCACCCCAAACCATGAGCGAGCCGCCGCCGTTCTGGCGGCTCAGTTAACGGCGCGGAGGTCGACGCAGGTCCCTCCGATAATGCTTGTACATGTCCGGTCCGTCTAGGTTAAATTTTTTCATCAAAAAAATAGTTAGCTCCCAAACGTTTTTCTTCTGAGCAGCCAGCAGCATGCGCTCGGCAAACTCAAGGCGAGCCGCCTTGTGCTCAGGGGTTAATGGCAACGTCCTGTCCATTTTAGCAAAGATGAGGAAGTCCACCCGTGCCAGCAGACGCTGCACAGTACGTAGACTGTACGACAGTCTGTACGTTGCCTTCAGCTCCGACGCTGTGTAGTCCCCCGTAGCTGCCGCCCTGACCACCTGGCGCGTTTGCCGCTTCGTCAACATCTTCGCGCGTCCTTGTTTGTTCGACTGCACGTCGCGCTTCTCGTTCAGCAACGTTTAAGACCCCTTGGGGCGAGCGCTGCACCCGCCGTGCAATCTCGCGAACCCCAAGGGCCGCCTCTGAGAGGCCCTTGATCCTCCCGCGCTCCTGCTCCGTGAAGCTTGCCCCCCCCTACCCATACAATTGCTTAATGAGAACCAGTGAGCTCTCACTGACCATCACTCACCCCCAAACACAATCCAATACAATTTGCTGTCCATAACTTTTGTCGCGATGCCAAATTCACTTATCTCTATGTGAGCCTATAGATGCGCTATGATTCGCGGTTTCGCGCCACCTCGTATAGATTCGTTAGTCGGATTGGTAGCACATATCTAAATAGCGTCCGCAAAATCCCAGTAGTTGCTGATATATGGACACTAACGTTGGTGTCCATATATTTTTGTCGTGGAGTGTATCTGGATGGGCGGATGCTGTTGCGAGCTTAGTAATCATTTAATTGATTGTAAAGAAACCCTCCTCCTACATCGGTGCGTACGGCCTTGATCTTGATGTCGTATTGGCGCTAGAAGTCATTTACAAATAAAAAGAACTTGTTGAGTGCATCGTTTTTAGTGTGCAAGAGAAATACTTGGCTGTAGTTGGACGCGTAATCGACGATGGTGAGTACGTGCCGATGACCATTACGATCAGGCTTGAGGTCAGGCTTCAAGTCGACGTATATCACCGCGCCAATTCCATCCGTAGGTGCCGATTCAGATGTCGCTTGGGATGGCTGCGCGTTGTGGGACTGTTTTCCTTCTGCGCAGGCCATCCAAAACTTGATTTCCTTGTTTGCCAGCTCGATGCCCCCTGCGAGGTTTTCGTTAATCCTGCGCAGCAACTCCTGGAAATTTACGTGGCCGAGTCTCTCGCGCCATTGTTGTAACGAACGCTTCACGGTGTTAACAAAGAGAACGTGGGCATCCTGACTAGGAGCGCCGATTCTTGTCGCATTAACGACCCAGAGCCCATCTCGCTTGATAGCTTCCCGGCGATGCTTCCGTTGGTAGAGAAAAATGTGCACTTGTCTTCAAACACAAATCGGAATCCTCGAGTTGTGAGATGCAATAGTGATAGCAGGTTTCGTCCGAGTTTATCACAGTAGTACACGTTTGTGAGCAGAATGTTGTGCTTAGTGCCTCCAACGGTAGCTCAGAGCAGACAATTTCCTTTCAGCGATGACAAGATTGTGTCGGAATTGGCGATCTTTATCGACAAGTGCGCGGGCTCTGTACCAAAAAGTAGGCTCCGCTCCGTACTCAGGTGATGGGTTGCCCTGGAGTCCAGGATCCACTCAGACGGAGGCGATTGTTCACCTCGTTCGCTAGAGGTTGCCAACCATAAGCACCCGTCGTCGGAGTTCTCGGTAATAGATTGAGTGCTCTCCGTTGTTGTTACAGAAGCCCTGTGGTCGTGGCCTTCGCTCTTTACTGCTGCCTTTATTTTCTCCAGCTCGGTACACGCAGGTCCGTGGTGACATTCCTCGTCACAGACGTAGCACACGATTTTTTCGGGCGGCCTGGCAGATGCTGCATGAGCCTGACCATGACTGCCTCGAGTGTTTTGTTGATGCGCACTGCTACTGTGGGTTGGGTCTTGTGAGTGTAGGCGTCAAATCGGTTCTTGGCCGGCTGCTCTCTCGTAGGACGACCTGATTGGATGCTCTTGCGGCCGTCCCCGACAAGTCGACCAAAAGGGCAAGCATGTGGTCTGTCTCCAATATATATGATTTGCATTTGAGCGATCAATGCGGGCAATGAGAGTCTCAGCGAGATCCGGACAGGCGTTTGCGCAGAACGTCTCCAGTAGCATTAGACTGTGATCTCCGTTCATGCGACGAGCCACATATTTCTGATAATCCAGATATTTGGACCACGAGTCCTGTGGGTGCTTGTTCGATGTCAAGCGCTTGCGCAGCTGGACTTGGTTCAAATGACAGCCGGATTCGGATCTCAATTTGGTTTTAAAGTCATCATAGCTGCAGTTTGGTTTTTCCGTGCGCCACTGGACCAAATTACTGTGGAAAAAAAGCGTGCCGCCTTTCCTTCGAGGAAGTTGACGAGTAAAGACGCTTTATCTATAACGGCCATCGAAACTAGTTTAGCAGGCTTTCCGTTGTAATAGCTTGCTCGTACTCCAGAATGAAGTCCTCGAAGCCAGAGCCGAGGCCAGGATACACTTCTTGCCCGCTGAGCTTGCGGCATAGCACGTCCTTGATCCTTGGCGTCGTTCACATCGTTGTTGAAGTTTCGGGTGGTTCCGGTGGTGCAGAGGTTTTCCTGGCTATGGCTGTTTAGAGTTCGGCTTTGCGATTGGCAATCTCAGCGCACAGTTCGGTCGTAGCCGCCGCATTAGACCTGAGCTTAGCCAACTCGGCCTGGTGTATCGCCTGCGCGGTCATCATCTGAGCGAATCCCGCGCACATTTTCTCGATTTCGGTCACCATATTGGTGGTAGCGGTAGCTTGCCGGCGCAGCTCGATCACCTCGGCCTGCAAGCGCGCTAGTTCTGGGTTAGGTTCCCTGTTGCCCGTCTCTAAGTTTAAGGTACTCTTGTCAGATGCTGCCAGAAGCTCGACACCCAAGCTTCGGCGATCAGGTGGTTTCCTTCCATCATTGGGGTTCATCTCGGCTGGAGGGTTGTCTGCGTGTGGTACGGGTGCAATACTTTGAAGTTGTCACACGTCGCAGATTCTTACATGTCGCAGGTATCAGGATAGACAGGTATTACGTATCCATGGTATCCGGTATCGGAGATCTTTTACACTTGCAGAGTCCTATGACGTCTAGTTACTCTTCAGAGCAGGTCGTATTTGGGCTCATAACCTGATGGAAGGCTAGGAAGGAGGTCGACTGAAGAGTGCGGCGATGTAGGAGGCTTGAAGGTTATTTGTTGGTAAGTAGGTAAAGTTGGTAATGAGAATGAGGTTTGAGCTGAAGGCTCGAACTGCGTCCAGAGTTGTTCCCTTCGTCTCCTCAGTGGTGATAGTGGGGTAGTAGAACCTACCTCGAAGTCCTGGCTCTATGTGTCGCTTGTCCCAGTAGCCAAACAGAAGCGAGCGTGCGTATCCGTGTGTGTCGCTCTTGTTCGTCGTGAATCACCACTAAGTAATGCTTCCATCAATTCTGAACTTGCAAAAGAGGGTGCTCGCCAAAAGAGGAAAGCGAGCTCCTGCACGCAATTTTACAATAGCCTGAGTTTGGATCGCAGATTAAGCGAAGCTTCGTGGTAACTTTACACACGATAAATTGGTTTAACCTATGATCTAAGCGGCATAGCTTTAGATATATTTCATCATACAGGAGTTTCAATGTAATCTAGAAACAGAGACCGCAATATAGATAAATGTAGATACCTGTGGGAGCAGGTTAGAATTGAAATCGCAACACCGGGGATTGTTTTAAAGCTGTAGTCGAAATCGTAAGTAGTTGAGTATACCAATCCCAGAACCGCGAGGTTTGACTACTAACCGGAGAAACAACCGAAGATCCCCGGTTAGCCTGAAACAAAGCCTAATAAGTCCTCTCAGACCTAAGGTTCGCCTCGAGTATTATTCAATGGATCGGGTATGTTGTGCTTACATGGGAGCCAGGAAGTCGTGTGCCTGTCCGACTGACAATGGATTTTGAGATTTATCCGTCTACCAAAGGACAGCCTCATCCATAGCGACTACAGCCAACTTGCAGCAGCCCGAGGATCCTATCATAATAAGCTTAGCATAAGACCTGACTCTCTCATTTTTTACGCTTTCCGAACGCAAGGCTTACTGCAATAGTAGTGTTTTTAATGTCGGACTGGTGGGCCATCCAGCACATGTTATATTTGATTATGGTACATCTAATTCCTCTGTTTTACTGAATGGTCCGTCTACACCATTGAAAGTGTAAATTACCGACATGAGAGAGTGCATTGAATAGCCGCATGATCTGCAAAAGATTCCGCCTAAACAAAGGGCGTGTAAAATTACCGATTAGTTTCGGGGTGCCGTGAGCCACTCATTTCGAAACGTGCGTGGCGGAGCCAAATGCCAATTCCCAAACGCGCAGACTATCGAATTGGGGGGAGATTGCAATTGCTATTTGGCGTGCTATTGACGAGTTTTTGTGTATGTAGGTGACTCGGAGTACGAGCCGAGCATGGATGATCCATCTGACGAGCTCCCTAGCGATTTTGCTGGCGAAGTATACGAAGACGAAGATGATTCTAGTGAAAGAAGAATGATGGAGCACTACACCATTGCACGGCGTTATTCTCAAGGTCAACACTCAAAATCAAAATGTGAACGCTCAAATTCAAAATGGCTCCGAAATTTTATATATTTTCCAGTATGCATTTATAAGATTAATATTGGTTGGCGCCAATAGCATGGCGGGAACTTTGTGGCATGGCGGGAACTTTGTTGCGAACACTGCGCTTGTGGTTGCCAGCTTCAGTTCCAATCTGGCAGCATGT
>BSXT01002401.1:0-26805 GCA_030267785.1 Phytophthora fragariaefolia | reverse complement strand
TTGACTCCATCATTTCGTCCAAGATCCGACCGATTACTCGGTTAGCAGCAGGCGTGCTGCTGTTTATGGGTGGAAGGTTGCGAGGGAACTTTCTGATGACCGGTTCATCCGCTGGTTTCTTACCCGAGACATCGTTATCGCTTCCAGAGTCATCGCGTGCGGGCTCTGGTTTGGCCACTTCATCAGATTCGCCGGCGAGGTTTCGGGTGATGGGGCGTGGAGTTCCACTGCGTCCCGCGGACACCTTAGCCTCGTCCGAGGCATCCAGATCATCGCCAAAACCGTATCCATCCGCCTCTTAGTCCACGTACCCATTCACTTTGGCTTCGGAAATTCCTCCTGCCGACTCACCGAAACTCACCGACCTTTCGGAGATAGATGAAAGGCGTCATCCGCTCCCAGTTTTGTGGGGTTGGACCTCCTTCCATCTCGATTCGTCCCAATTTCATTGGCGTAGGTGGTACCACTGAAGATCCTTTAGCCCTTTTCATTTTCCTTCTTGTTTTCTCTTGTTTCTTTTCTTCTTCTTCTCCAAAGCTCGTTAGGGTAGCACCTACACAGATCAAACAACACACAATAGGTCACACTAGTCCCGGGTTGCGGAGCCAGTTGTCGTGTAGGATCACAACGAAAGTTCCCCGTTCCGTATAGGAACGAGCCTACCAACAACACTCTTTCTTCCCCGAAAGGTCGGTCGAGCTTTGTTGGGATAAAATCTGAAGAGATCCGATCCCTTACACCGGGCTGGACGATGCCTCTGTGCACTGTAGGTTAGGTAGGTGTACCCTCAAATGTGCACCACGAACCATGAGCGAGGGTCCGAATGCACTTAGGTTCGCTTTTTCACGCTATCCCACTGTGGTCCCTCAGAAATGAAGGGTACCGGGTCAGTTAAGACCTTGTACATGGGAGCCGAAGGAAACCCTCGGCGAAAGTCCAGGTACGCTAAGGGGCTCTGCCTCACGCCAAGCAAACACACTCAGAGGCTTCTCGTTGCCTCAACACTCGGCCACTTCTCACTCTTGGCCTTACCAGTATGAACTCTCGGCCAATGTACTTCTTGTTCACTGGCAGCCATTAATCCACCGAGGCCGAGTGTATACAGACCACAGTTAAGCTAGCTAGGCTTACCGTGGGCGGACTCGACCCTTTTGTCTTGCGGGGATATTCTGCTCTGATTTAATAATTAGGAGGTATGTAGCCCCATATGCATCTAATCCTAGATCCCAATACAAATATCAAGTGTGAACAGAGCCTTCGGCTAATCATGCGACCGACGAGTCGGGCTAAGTACTAATAGTGTATCCGCCACTAATCCGAGTATTTAAAACACCCCTCGCAATACTGACAACTCAGAGGTCTCAGTCGGTTTCCAACTGAGCCCTCTGAGCACCTGTCCCTCAAACGCGGTCAATGTGAATCTTGTCCATATGGGCCAATCAGGAGGTCTGACGGCATTTCACCCGAAGGCTCAACACCGTTAGACCTCGGTGCGGAGCTTTCCGCGCCCGGTCGAATTTCAACACCTCATTAATAAAAGAGGCCCGGAGTGCCCCAAGGTTGATGGCCAGTCGTCAGCAATCCGGCACCAAGCGAGTGGTCTAAGCATAACCAAATGAGAGAGCAAGAAACGGATTGGTAAACCCCAGAGCCAACCTTCTCCTGGTACCAAGACCGCTGCGAGTGGTGCTGCTGGGCCTCCGAAAAGCGCTCGAGATGGGCCTACTGAGGGTGCGGAGCGCAAGTGCTACAAGTGCGGTGACCCCACACACACACACAGTGTTCCTCTACCATCAGGTCAACGAGCAAGAGGCACGCACAATCTCCAAGCAGCACCGCGGGGATCACACGAAGGCGGCAGCTGCAGTGACCATACATGGGGGCAACTCGGTGGGCAAGGGGGGCGCCTCCAGAAAGAACAAACCGTCGATCCCTTGCTTAGTCATGGGAGAGGTGGCGGCCGAGGTAACCCCGGATACAGGTGTTGATGTGACGATTGTAACTCGACGTTTCGTCGAGTCGCTAATGTGCCGTGGCAAATGAGTCGTCTCGCGTAACTTCGCCGAGCCGTAAGTGGTGGAGGGTGTCGGCAACACGGACGTTCGTATACAATCCCAAGTGCAACTACGACTATCTTTTGAGACCGCCCACGGGCGGCTTACCCTCCACAACGTGCCATGCTGGGTCTGAGATGGTGGACTACCGACGGGTATGGAAGATTTGCTACTGAGCCGTCCAACAATTGAGTGTTTGGGCTAGGATCCCCAAAAACTGTTGTAAGAAGCTTGTCGCAAAAGCGCCAGCTACGACATGTCTCTAGACCCCACGAGGTGCGCAATGGGATCCAGAAACGTATTTTGGATTTCTCTACCCGAGAGCGGGATCACACGGCAGCTCCTGAAGAAGCAGCACTTCGCGAGGACTAGGAGAGCACTTATTTCCCGGAAGTCGATGTGAATCAGGAGAGGGAGGCGGCCGAAGCAGCCAAATGGAAGGCGCTACAAGATTCGATCCCGTCTGCGATCGCTTCAGACTCAGCCCAGAATTAGCGCGCCGGTTGTGTCAGCTACTGGATCGATAACGAAATGTGTTTGGTCTGGTGCTCGGTCGGGACCCTCCCGTCGACATGTCACTATTAAGGTGACGCTGAAGCCCGATTCCGAGCTAGTGTGCTGCAAGACGCGTTGCTATCCGGAGGAGCAGCGGCGGTTCATTCGTAAGCAGGTCCGCGCAGGACTCTGCTACCGGAACCCGCATAGCAAGTTGTGCTCGCCGCCCCTCATTGTTCGCAAGCCGGAGGTCGACGACTTCCGTATGACCGTTGACGTCCGCCGCCTCGTTAATCCCCCAAGCACGGGAGCAAATCGACAAGGCACGAGAGCAAATTATATCTGCACGGGCTATTTTTCACATGCTTGATATCAAGCATGTTAAGACAGCCTATACATGAAATTTGTATGGGCAAAAAAAACAAGATCCGTATCTCGACAGAAAATCCTCCCCACATCACGGTTTTTGTTGCCACAGGCATCATATCCAGCATCTCGGACAAAACCTTAAGGCGCCATGCTTGATGTAGCGGATATCGTTCTGGCCCTTTTACTAGGAGAGGTTCTTATTTGTTGCTAGACGTGTGCAAAAGGCCTACAATGCGAAAATGTCCATTGAACTTGGCAGCAAAGTAACTGATGCTGACCGGTTACTCATCTGGCTAGTCCTTCTATGTCGCTACTCCTATACAGCAGTCTCCCTTCCCTCATTGGCAGCTTCCTCCTCCTCCTCAGCAACCCCTCCACCGCGGCATCCTCGTCGTCGGCAGCCGATGCCTAGGTACCGTTCTTCTCGCCGTGGGTAGCTGACTCCGCAGTGCAAGTAGTGCTGTCAGCCCGGTTAGCAGTTGGGACACCCCCTTCAGCATCGACTTCTTCGACACGGACAGTATTGTTGTGGTTACAGGCATCATCTCCGTCGTCCTAGGTTACACCTCTGCTTCTTACCTGGTCCTTTCATCTGGATGCCACGACGGTATCGAGGCTGTAGAAGTGATGTTCAGTTGCGTCATAGTTGGGGCCAGATCGCGTAGCAGATCAGAGTGTTGTTGGTATAATTACCTTGGTCTACCTTGGCATATAAGTACACGCTGGGTGAAAACCTCTTCTTCTTCATCTGAATTGTACCAACTGAATATACATATATCGGAATGGTAGCGTGCTTTGTATAACAGTGAAAAGCGGTGGACCACCACTGCATTGAAATCGCCATCTTGTTTCGATGTATGCACGCAATATCGATACCGTAACGTGACCATTTGCCGTCAACGCTGTCATCGTCATTATTGTAGTGAGTGTATCGCATTCTACAGTTGACCTCCAAAAACCACATCAAGGACATATAACATGCCTACTATCAAGCCAAATCAAGTGTGTTAGACTAATTTTTTTAAAACACTACGCCTAAGTGTCCATCCGAATTGTTCCTATCGGTCAAAAAGCCAGTGATCAGAATGTCGACAGGGGTGGGAGTGCAACATGGGGCCAATACACTGTAGAATCTCGTGAGCGGAAATCGGTGAGTGCATCCATTTCTCGTTCATCAAAAGCCACTCCGTAAGCTTTTTTCGCCTCTTTGTGCACGAAATTTTCCTTCCTTCCGACCCGGTAGTTCTGCCCTCGTCGCTTTCGGCAGCATCTTAACTGGCAACATCGCCTGCCTCTTCGTATCACTCAACAGAGCCATTTCACCAGCCCTGTCCAGCCAATCCTTGTCATCGTCATCTTGGCCTTCTTCCGATTCTGCATTCCCAGCTTGACCTCCAACCCCTCTTCGCAGATAGCTGCCGCATGCGCTTACCCATGCAATCTTGCCGTTTTCGCCTGCATGTCGGAGCAACTCACCAGAGCTCCTTTCTGCTGTAGGAGATTCACGAACGGGAATCGGCATTCGTGGTCGTTGCTGGCGGTTGTTCGCCGTCTGCGTCCTCTACCTCGCCGAAGTCTGCATCTTGGTCGCGAGTGCCGAAAACATACCATTGGTGCTCGCGAACGAGCCGGTCTCACTTGGTACTAACCCATCCCTCTATGCGTCGCAGGAATGCTTCAGACTCGCGGCGCAGCTAGCGGTGCGAAGGCTTCTTGAGTTTGCAGCAAATTTCGAATGAAGGAGTAGCAGCAGAAGACACATTTGCAGAAGGGAAGGGAATGTATTGGCAATGACAGGGCGTGGGTACATCATGTTTTCTTTCTACATATGACATGTGCATCGGTTACCAATTGGGAACAAAAGACCTGTCTATGACCAATTTCACATGCTTCCTTATCAAGCCTTAGTGCTTGGGGGGTAATATACAAAGGCTGCGCATCCTGTGACCGCTGCCGATGCTGTGAAGTCGTGTTGGGTCATCTCCGCGAGACTGAAGTTTTCTTCGCCCTCGATTTCTTTAAAGGATAGAGGCAAATTTTGCTCGACCCCAGCTATCAAGAGCTATTATTTGCCCTGACGGATATGGGCGTTTTCGCCCCAACGGGAGTGCTGATGGGTGGGACTGACAGCGTGGCCTATTGCCAATCACAGTCCAGGAGATGTTCGACGAGTTTCTATTTAAGGGCCTGTTGATCTGGTTGGACGACCTGCTAGGATATCACAAGATAGAGGTCGGCTTCCTCACCTTGCTGGAAAGGTGCTGGAGGTCTGCGCTCGAAAGGGTCTGAAGCTTAACTCCAAGAAGTGCAAGTTTTTTTGCGAAGGAGGTCGTGTGGTGTCTGCGGGTGGAGTCAAGCAGGATCCGCATCGTGTACAAGTGCTCGTCAATTTGCCGAGCTCCACTACGTATCAAGAGCCGCAGCAGTTCATGTGTGCCCTGAATTTGATGCGCACTGCGATTCCGGGTTACAACAAGCTTGTTCGGCCGCTGCTGGTTTTCATGGAAAAGGTGTACACAAAAGGGGGTGAGAGAACGCGTCGGATTGTTACTCGTATACTGCTCAGCAACGTGTGTCCACCACACGTGTTGTGTGGACCCAAGCGTCCAGGTTCCTGCAGCGGGTAAGCATGCGGCGGGGTGGACACACGACCACGATTCCTGTCTGACGAAGTGCAAACTAGCACTTGCCAATGCCGTGGAACTGGCGCACCCAGACCCGACGCAGCGACTAAACGTATATGCGGATGCTAGTGAATAGTGAACACCATTGGGGCGCTGTGGTGACCCAGATCCCGCTGGATCAAGTGGACCGCCCACTTGCAGACGAAGACCACGCACCGTCGATGTTTCTCAGTGGTGCATTCTCGGGTGCGGCGATACGCTGGGCCATCATCGAGAAGGAGGCTTTCGCGTTGGTGGAAACCTGCAAACGTGCCGATTTTCTCCTGCAACGACCCGGCGGGTTTGATCTTTTTACGGTCACCGCAATTTGAAGTTTATTTTCTCGACGCAGTCTGTGGTGTCCTCGTCCCGAAGTACATAGCTGATAAGCTCAAGCAATGGGCGATTCTGCTGATGGCCTACGACTTTGATATGACCGACATTGCGGGTGCCGACAATGTCTGGGCCGACCTCTTGTCGCGGTGGGTCAGCCCGCTCACTCAGTTGTGTGCGATTCGACTCGTAACCCCTCCGAAATTGCCCGTGTTGGACGACCGGTTTTGTTGGTCTACACTTGGGTCCGTGGTCCAAGCGCAGGCCACAGAGACCCTCAGCACTGATTTGAAGTTAACCCGCGCAGACCATGATATTTGGCGTACTGCATCCGGTGCGTGCCGTGTACCGGCGCGTGCAACCGATTTGGAGCTTCTTTTCCTGATTGTTGCTCATGATGGATCTGCAGGCCCGTGTGGATCGGATGCTACCTTTCAGGTGATCCAGGAGCGTTTTGGTGGGAAGGAATCCGGGATGACGTTATATTCTTCGTAAAGCGCTGTCTTCACTGTGCGAGTGTGGGCGGTGGTCCTCCCGTTCGAAGACCGCTTGGTGAGGCCTTACATGCCGAGAAGTCCAATGGGCTGATTCATTTCGACTATATCTACATAGGTCCTTCTCTCGTGGAGTTCATGTACTTGCTGGTCGTGAAAGATGATGCAACGCAGTTCCTACGACTCTATCCGTGTGTCTCTGTCGATGCTGACACCATGTATGACTACCTTATGGACTGGTTTGCTACGTTTGGGGTTGTTTGTACGTAGGTTAGTGACCAGGGCACGCATTTCAAGAATGAATTGATGCAGCAATTGCAAAATACCGTGGGAGGACATCATCACTTTACTGCGGCTCGGACACAACGGAGCAACGGCATCGTCGAATTGGTAGGGCGTGAGGCGCTGAGATGCTTTTGTGCGCTATTGTCCGAATGGAGTATGCCGGATACGGATTGACCAATGCTGGTTCCGGTGGTGCAGGTGGTGTTGAACCACACGCCAGCTGTGTCGCTAGGGGGGTCGCCCCATCACATTGATGACTGGACTACCGGCGACTTCACCATTGGATAGCATTGCTCGCCCTGGGGAGCCTCAGATGACGAATATGGAGGACCTGATACAAATAAGGACGGCCAATGTCGCGGTCCAGCAGGAAGCTCTTAGGCCACTGCATCGTGCGGCAGCCCATGCGAGCAGCACAAAGCGGGTGTCATCCCGTCAAAGCAAGGCTAAAGCTCGGGGCACGGCAATGGCTCAATACGGAATTGGTGACTACGTATTGTACGTAGATGTCTGGTCACGCACGCAGGCAAAGTTGGGCGTACGGTGGTGTGGCCCTGCCCAAGTGTTGGGCACTGTGTCCAATTGGATCTTGGTGATAAAGAATCTCATCACGGGAAAGACTCGTGAGCCCCACGCCAGCCGCCTCAAGTTCTATTGGGATGCGACGCTGGACGTGACGGAGGATTTGCTTCTCCATATTGCCCATAATGGAGAAGGCCATGTGGTCAAGCGGCTACGGGAGTCACGTTACGTCAAGGAGCAGAAGCGCTATGAAGTCTTTGTGGTGTGGCGTAGCCTGTCGGAGTTAGAGAACCCCTGGGAGCCTGCCACAGTTCTCAAGTAAGACGTTCCGGTACTGCTCAAGAAGTTCATCGCAGATCAAATGTAAGAGCCCTGGTGACCAAGATGGCGAAGGCGTTCGACTACACCAAGACGTGGCCGTCGCCGCGAGTAGCAAAATGACGAATACCCGACTGAAGTCGTTTTTCGGGGGGAAGTGTTGTACTAGCCAGACTAGTATCCAGGTGGAGCTGAAGTTCAACGCGGTACTTCAACGCAGTCAGCCGAAACGCAAGGCCCCGGTTGCGCCAGCTGCGTGCATGTAGATCGTTATTTTGCTATTTTCAATCTCACTTTCCAATCTGCGTTCTACGGACCAAGAAGGTCAATTGTTTGGTGCGACAACAACTGGGTAAGTGAATATGTTCAACTCCACCGAGGGACGCTGCGGTGTGGACGGGTGAGCGACTTGGGGGTCCCCCCCCTCCATGTTAACGTGCGACGGTGGTGTCTGTTTTTACTTTGAGGAGATTCGAACAGTCAAAGAGCGTGTTCCTTTTCAATGTATCTGACTCAACTATCTGTCGCACTAGTGACGCGCGTTGGTCAGGAAGCCCCGGATATTTACCTTAACGAAAGTTGAAGAGAAATGTCCAATGAGCCAAAAATACTGTAATTCGCCCCGGTTCCATCATTGTAAATACGGTATGTAACTTTCGTTGAATATGGCACAGGGTTACTGGTGTTCAAGAGGCTTGTCTCGTAATATCTTTGGCGTGATCGTGCACGAAGATAGCCGCTGAACAGTATAGTTTATTTATGGTTATTAGGTACCTAGCCCGCAAGTTGAGGAAATGCAGGATGCAACCACTGCTGATATGATCGATGTTAAGCTAGATAGATTGGATAAGCTTGACTACCGGACTCACCAGTACGAATGTGACACATCAATACCCCCGCTACGACTCTTACGTCAGAGATGACCCTGCCGACGCTCACGATGTCGTGTTACAACTCCCGAGTGTTGCTCTAATGTCATTCTGGACCGGTTGGGTCGATATCCATAAAGTTAATTACTAATAAGTATTACTGGATACGGCCAATACATGTACTTCGCCAAGTCATGCAGATGTAAGTAGCAATAATTATAATAGTACCCAGAATATATATAATTGCACAGGCAACGTGGCAGTTTTTGATCCCATCAAAGATATCTCACTTCAAAAGACCTAAAACGAGTTTTGATCTGGACCTAACAAGAAAGAAACTTATCGAGAAAGTAAACAAGCAGAGCTAGAAGAAGTTATTTCACGTCTTTCACCTTTCTATTCGTGCCCTGAACATTTTGTATTAGCCGAAGAGAGGTTAAAGGAATTAAGATCAATGATGAGGCACCGTGCCTGTTCGCTCAGAGGGTAGTCTGATCTTGATTTCCTCCTATTCTGACGCGGACAGCGGGTTTCAAAGCTAGCGGCAACGGACGTTAATGCTTCTTTTGCTTGGGGATAGGTGGAAGGAACTTTCACCTGAGCAGCATTCCATGGAGTGCTTCCCGCAAATATCTTACACTTTCAACGATTGGCGATCGAGCCTTGGTATTGGTGACGACTCGGTGGCATTGACCGAAATAGCACCGCTCCGACTAGTACTTTACCCACCCGATCTGATGGTGCAGAGGGGCTTCCCTCGAGTCCTCTACGCAGCATCAGGTACGAGAGTACCCGAATACCAGACCACAAAAATCACGGCCAATGCTACAGTCCAGTTCCCAAGTCCAGGTATTGTCCAGTTCCTAAGTCCAGTTATCGTCCAGTCCGTAATTTATTTTATCTTCGCTCACCCCAGCAACTCGCGGGATTCAGGAATCTTATACGTCCCAGAGGCTCGGATTAAATCACAGAATTTTATTATCGAGTGTATATATATGTTGTATCTCTTTGTATCGTTAGAGTTTCAATCTGTACTCCGCAAACCAACAACTCGCGTCATATAGGAAGCTTATATATCCCGGAAGCTAGGATTAAATCAAACAATTTTATTATCGAGCGTCTAGATATGCTGTATCTGTTTATTTCATTAGAGTCTTAATCGGTACTCCGTGTTACCGTCCATCTCCCATATGTGACCGTACGATATGTAGTACAGCAGGCTAAAACGATGAGCTAGCATAGCATTACCGATTGTCGCCTGACAGATCGCAGGGCATACGAACCGCCAAAACTTTAGGCAAACGAAAAACCCACAGCTGAAGCTGTCAAATTGCACAGGAGTGTCGCTTTCATCAATCCGAATTTCCCGCTTTAGATGTTTCAGGAGACCATTTGCCAGTTAGTGCAGTGCAATCTTATACCCGTCAGTGTTCATTGAATCGTTAACCAACACTTTCATATTCTTGAAATGTACTATGATTCCACACCAGTGCGAATTTCCAAAGTTTACAGGGATGAGAAGTGTTTTGTTGCTACGGACAAGTTTAGTAGCGTTTCGCTTTATGTGGTCATCAACACTGTTCACCTTTGCACGTTTAGTGACTGGATGTGCTGTTTCAATTCCCGCAATTGCAACTGTGGGATGCTCACAGGCGAGGCGATGATAAAAACAAATATAAATGCTCCATCGGCCTGTTGTGGTGGCTTGAGTTTGTACAGAGTCTCGTACTGGCAGAAGTATCTAAATCCGGCTATTGGGGCCTTTGGATACTGCCTTGATATTTCATCTGCTGTTTCATAGACTGCAGCCTGCATTGACCCCTGTACTGCACTTGCAACATCCAGTTTAAGCCACTCACAGAAATTCAGACCCTCCTTGCACTATTGTCTCAAATCTGTCAGTAAGGACATTGCTTCAATCTGCTGACTTGAAAAACACCCGACGTTAGCAATTGTAACACAGTCAATAGTATCCTCTGAGTGTGCTTGTGCTTGTGTATAGTCATAATTGGCCTGATTTGAGGTGTCGATGCTAATTGGATCATCGGATGTATTACTCAGTGGCAAGACTTCAATGCATATCTTTAGAAGTGCAGCGGGAAGGAGGTAAAACGCATGTTCATTTATGATCGGGTTGTGCCGCCTTGCAAATCGCGGTTTCTCATACGATTCCGATGAATATCGAATTTGGAGAGGTTCAATTCGCTTCATGGTATTGTGCAGACTGGGACATTCCTATTGAATAGAGTGTATGAGTTCGTTTAATGTTATTTCACCCAAAAATCGGCGATGTTTTTCTGACTCGTTGAAAAGTACTCGCTTTGGCTTCTTCTTTGAATTATGTAGCTCCCGATCGTATTTTGGTCATCCATTTGCACTCACATGGGCGTTTAGGGCGATTGGTATTTTCTTAGTGCCGTCCTTGGGCTCACTTTCAGCATCATTCTCTTTGGTCAAAGTTATTTTGTCACGAAATGGCTCCTGGTTACTGTTTCTTATCGGACTCTGGACGCTGTGGTGCTGTTCCATCGTACTTTGGGCCTTGGTCTCAGACGGTGTGTCGGCGCGAAGTCGCTTCCGCTGCCTAATACGCCACCGATCTAGGGCATGCGGGAAGTACTGCTGCAAAACTCGAATCTCGTTCAGATCTTTGTCAACTATAACCACTTCTATTTTCTTCACTTGGCCCGGATTTGAACGTTGAAGAAGCACATAGGACATGTGCCTGTCTGAGTTACGTTCAAGTAACGATTGTTGTATAGGTTGGTCATCGCCATAATCGTCGATGACCATCAGTGTACATAGTTGGTAATTATATCTGCAGCAGAAAGAAACAAGAAAGGTCACAGGAGTTAAATTCTCAGTGTTATGGTATACAACAGAATAATGCACTTTTCAACCTATTTGTTTTGTGCGTGCAATCAACCAGTAGTAGATCCGGAAAGCGAGCAAAAAGGCTACGCACATGCCGAGAGGAGATATTCACCACCCCCGTGTCGCCTCTACTCGTTTCGTCGACGGTCACAGTATTCCCTTCAATAGAAGAGAATTCAGCTAGTTGAACAGCACAAGCATCATCGTCACTAGTGTCTTGTTTACTCGCTTTCAACATTTGTACCAAGTTATCCACGTCTTTCTGTACAACACTTTCTCCTTGTTCGAGAAGATACTCGTATATTTTCGAACGGCGGCAATTCATTCTTACCATTGTTTTCACACCATCCTTCACGTATTCCTTCGAATACGTTTTATATACCTGTGGACCCACCCTGTGGTTGTGCTGATAAACTCCATTATTCATCACTTTGAGCAGCCATGTATCTTCCTCCTGCACCATCTGAACAACAAAACGGAAAGGACCACCAGCACTACGCCCGAAAGGCTTCGGACGAACACCATCGCTGCGATTTTTGTTTGACCAACCGTGGGTGCAAATATACGTACGTTTGTAAACTTTCCATTCCATCGGCACAGTGACCACATCATTGCCGTTTTCAGCAGCTTTTGATGCTGAAATCTTTGAATTGCGTGTCTTGCAACTCACTTTTTCCTTAATGCTGATGACTTGATGGGTTGTTGGTTGATAACGCTTCACGTAAGCCATCCATTCCTCCCAGTTTTGGCGAATCTTCTCAGGCGGCTGTACCTCCACGAAGTTATCCTCGCCCCCCACGGAGCACGAATGGCCCAAAAGAGGCTGCTACCGTGACATTATTTGATAACATTAGTTCATGCCCGACTTAGGACTTTTAAACAAGATTACCTGTGCGGGGTCAGGATCATGGCGTGCGTTGCAGGTTTTGCTTGTAGACGGCAGGCAAAGACTCGTCATTGAGTGTAACATAGATAACAGTTGCGCGTGCGATGATGTCTCATCGGGTAGGGTGGGGCTTTCTGGCGCTTGCAGAGGGCTCCCTCCTACACCAAGCTCTTGTCGAGACTGTCTCTTTCCCATGAAGGCGTCGGTCAGCGAAGCCTGTGCTCCGTGTGATGTACTCCCGGTCGCGGGGTCGCTAGTCCTGGCTCTGCTGCCCATCACGTGGAGGATAAGTCAAAAACTAACCACGACCGTTGGTAATTAAAGCCCACTGGTGTAATTAAAACTATAAATTACGGAACTGGACGATAACTGGACCTCGGAACTCGACAATATCTGGGCTTGGGAACTGGACTGTAGTAGCGGCGAAAAACCATCCGAGCTTCTTCAAGCGCTGCCGTACGACTGGAGTCCGCCCCGCCGTCGAGTATGCGCCGCCTGCAAGTGGTGGATGATACGCCTGAGACGGGAAACGTAAAGGGTCCCATCCCCAAGATGCTGGTTGTGTAGATACAACAGTCGACGGTCTCGAGGTACAAGCGCTCCAACGGGATGCGGGTGGACACGCCATTGGTGGCCATAGCCGTCATTGACACCCTCTAGGCTGATGGTGTTTTGTTATACCTCCTTCGTGTTGCTGACCAAGAGCAGAAGTCCGTGGGTGGCCAGGTAGAGTCGTTCAATTCAAGGATGTCAAGCTGACGACGTCAGTCGGTCCGCTAATGTTTTAGAAACTGGAGAGGTTGGTCGATGCGTCCAGCCCGTCACATGGTCATATTGTGGACTGCCTCATCAAGAAGATCCTGTGATACTTGACGAGTGAATTGCTGGTACGAACACGAGATACCCGGGCTGAGATTCAAAGTTACAACGAAGATGGGTTTGGGACTAGAGCCGCGTGCTCGGCTCTAAGCAATCTTGATCGTTCGGCAGGATGTGTTCTGGCTCCAGTTTGGAGAAGGCCCTCCTGTGTGTATCGCACTCCTTCAGGTCCGGCTGAAGCCGGGTGTCACACTGACAATACCCCAGCCCCGTTGATATTCACTCGCCGACCCCGCTTTCCTCTAGTGACAGGTGGACATAATGTTGGAGGACGTGTGGGTGTTCTGGAATTCGCGTAGCGGCTGGACACCGGTGCCGAGATTGCGATCGAGTCAACGCAAAGAAACTACTTCGAAGTAGTAAGTGATGCACTGGAGAATACTCCCATTGAAAATTTTGTGACAAAAATGTATGTGATAGCCCCCCCCCCACCCGTGATGATGTTTGACGTACGCGCCAGAGCGTTTGTCTTTGAGGGCTAAAGTTGTGTTTTTCTACTCCAGCGCCCTCCGAACGCCTCACAAGGTGGTATTCCCACAAAGTACGCTCTTTCCTGAAGGAGAAAGAAATCGGCCTGAACAAGATGATTGAGGATTTTTGTCCTGATGGAGAAAACTTAGATTACGACCAATGGTCCCGCTAATTCGGTTCGCGCTGCCATGAATGCAGCCCTACCGGTTTGGCTAAAGATACTATTTGTAGGACTGGTAATGACCAACGAGGATGAATCAAACAGGGTATGGTCATTTGAGCATCGAGACGCGCTGCAAGCATCAGCGAGCGTAGATACTATCGAACGCCTCCCACGCGTTTTCACTGTCTTCAAGACCTTTCCAGCTTACTAGAAGCTGCCATTCTTTTGCTCTGCGATGGTACTTCGCATCGAGCACTGCACGAACACCCAGGTTGATCCCTTGCAACGCGACATGGTGCTTTAATGCTTCCGTGACCTTGTGCATCCTGTCGGCGTAATGCTTTAGTCGGATCGCATGCACATCAAATTTGTCACCCGTCAGTCGGTGCTCAACCATGAAGCTAGTCGGAAGCTCTTGGACAATCCTAAAAGGCCCTACCCATCGAACCATCAGTTTCCCCCCGGACATTCGTGGATCTGCCCTCGACCAGAGAACGAAGTCGCCCACTGAGAATGTGCACTCACGCCCCTTCTTCGCAGCCTGCTGCTGTAGTCAATGACGTTCCTTCGTCTCGACGATTTCTGCATGAAGCTCGTTCAAACTCGAGCGTAGTGCATCTAGTTGGACCTCGTGTTGCTGTGACTCGCCCTGCACCACCTCATACGCCCCTGCTCTTGCTCACGGCTTCAGAACCACATTCACAATGGGCTCACGATCCAAACCAGTGAAAACCTCCATCGCGGACTTCCCCATTAGTGATCGGACTGGGGTCTGGCTTAAATTGGATTGTATCACGGGCAGCAAAAATTGTTCATCCTTCTCAAACCCTGATCCTGGGTTTTCTGCTGATGCTTGAGCCTCTTGGATTGATTCCAAAGTCGGCCATTCAAACTGATCATCTTGCAAGGGTCGGAGCCTTGACAAAGAAGCTTGACCTACTGCTCTCGCTGCTTTGACGCGAACCGTCATCGTTGCTGGTGCTGATCCGTGTGGTGTCCAACTCGACACTATATCCGCCAAGAGGTTGCGTTCTCCATCAATATGCTCGATCGTGTATCTCAGACACGATATACGTAATGCCCACCGGAGTAATTTGCCTCGAGTGTGTTTTTTTACATCCTCCGACGGTGAGAAAATTTGAATTAGGTTAGAGTGATCGCAAAATGCTTTGAATCCTCCTTTCCTCTCCAAAATGTAGTCGAGTGAGATGCACGCGTGCACAATTGGGTACGCTTCTTTCTCAACCACAGACCAGTGAATCTGCGCTCCCCGGAACACACCGCCCTGGTAAATTAAGAGTTCGTGCGCCTGCTCTTCGACTGGGATGTCGTTTCTCCAGTCGCGTATTTGTGTCAGGATAATTGACCATCCTTAATCGCTTGCGTCGGTCAGGAGACAAATTGCTGCCTTGTCTTCTGGAAAGTAGAGTTTAGCCGAGGCTGCGATTGCCTGGAGAGCAAACGAGCATGTCCCCCGCTCATTCTCAGACCACGTCAAAGCTACTGCTCTGGCCGAATATTTTTTCCTGCTCCGGTTCACCAAAGCGCCGTTCAACTTGGACTGTATTGGCTCGAAAACCCTCGCGAAGTCCACTATACTGTCTCGGATCCAGTTATACGCGCACAGAAATCGTTGGAGATCGGCTGCTGTCTGAGGTAGTGGCAGCGAAACTAAAGCTGATAGCCTCTCCGGGTCCTGTCAATACCTTGGTCTTAATTCGCCCACACCACGACACCTCAAACGCCATGAGAACGCTCTTCTTGGCATTTAGTTTCAGGCGGTGCTTTGCAGTGAGGTCGTAAAACGACCGGAGGTTTGCCAAAAAATATCCTCCTCCGTCCGGCCATACACAATGATGCCATCGATCCAGATAAGCGCTCCCTTGTACAGTAGTGGTTTGTAGACCGTCTACATTTGATCCTGGAAGTGTAGCACCGAATCTGCCGCTCCTTGAGACACGCGCAATGGTGTGTAGACACCATCGTGTGTCATGAAGCTGAACATCTCTTGGCACTCCTCAGCGAGCATGATCAGCCAGAACCCCTTGAACATGTCAAACTTGGCGATGAATTTGACGCCAGGCACATGCCTCCGGATAATTGAGGAGTGCGGCATAGTACCCGCAATTGACACTGTCTTATTGTTGATCTTGATGTAATTGTTGGTCCCCCGGATCTCGTTGTTACTGCCCGGCTTCAGCACTGGTACTGCATTTGACGCCCATTTGCTGAGGTTATTTTTTCTGACGAACCCAAACTTGAGCAGTTGTGCAACATGCTCTTCCAGGTATTTAAGTTGCGCTGGCGGATATCGGTGTGGCTTGCAGCGAATCGGTTCTTCTCCCTTCTTTAGTGTGACCACGAGAGATTCCACCAAAGCTGGCTCGTCGTGTCCGACCCGTGTCCGATATAGTCGTCTCGTGAAGTCCTTACTCAACTTGATCACGACAGCTCGGAAATCCTTGTACTGGTCATCACTCAGCACCTCGTTGATCTCCTTACACATGCGATCTAGTTCCCGTTCAATATCTGCGTCCACCACTTCACCCACTTCTGGTTCATCGGGGAAATCGTCGTGATTGAGTTCAATACTGGTGTTTACCAACTGTTCAAAAACGCGCTTGACATCAATTTCAAGGAGCTTCACCACTTTTTTGATCAGGAGAAATTGTGTTTCTCCATCGACTACTAGGCAATCTAGCTTGTAGAGATTGACCGGTCCTGTGGAGGTTCGGATTTGCACATCGATTTGTGCTGCTTCATGGCACAGAGTGATTTTGCCACCGACTCCTTCGACAGGCTAAGGTTGTATCAGGCGTGTCGTCTCGATTTCGACGTGTCAGGACACATCGAATTCTCCACAGCTCCATTAATCACGACCGAGTATTCCTCATCATCCGCTCCCTCCGTCGGGATCGCTCCCTTTTCTGCAAACTCACCGATGTCATCGTGTTTGCCGATAGCAGCTCTCTTCACCTTCCAGATTTTGGACTGCTGGGTTGCAAGAGCTGCTTTCTTATCTTCTGGCGTGGCTACTTGGCAATCTCGTAGCCAGTGATCTTGCTTGCAGTGTAGACAACCCGTGCGTGGTGGCGGTCGTCCCGATCCCCATTTTCGGGACTGGTTTTGACCCTGGCCGATGTTACCTGGCCCTGCTGCCGCCTTCCCACCTTCATTTGAGCTGCGTTGCCCGGAGTCAGACCGGGTGTTCTCCTGTGTTGACGGCACCTTGTCTCCTTTGCGGTTGTTCGTCCTAGGAGCTGCTTTAGCCTAGTCGGCTTGTCTAAACCGATTGTAAAATAACTGCTGCAGCTCGGCACGTTCCAGGATCAGCTTGTACAATGCCTGGTCGTTGGTCCGAATGTGATGAAGCTTCACTAGCTCCAGCATGCCTTTGATTCATTCCGTAGCATGGGTGACGATAGATTATCGACCAAGATCTTGGTCCGCTGCTTCATCCGTGCCACGTAGTCGTCACGAGAGGGTGAACCTCGGTCCATATGCTCATGAAAGCCGTTATCCGCTATAATCTTCTCGAACTGTCTGAAGTACTTGGCCACTCGATCGGGTACGTCTTTAACCATCAAGTCCATCTTCAGATTCTGAGTGAACAGCGTGGTTGGGTTGGCGAGATAGTCGCGATTGGTCGTCTCGCACCTCTCCTTGACCTTGACCATGATATCCTCGTCCGTGATATGAGACTTGTCCTTGCCGATCTCGTACGTGGCTAAGAACGTCATCATATCTGGGTCGACCGCACTGCGCACACTTCTTACGACGGCCTTGTAGTCTTCACCCGTCCACTCACAGCGCTGGTGAATGTTCTCCTCATACTGCTCTCGAGCCCTTCGCCACTTCACGAGCGAAGCTGGGCGGCCCGATGTATTTGTAGACCGGCTGCGGAACCGTCATCTCCGCGTCACCGTCGCTGTCCAGCCTGAAGCGCGACATCCTTGGTCTACTTGACTACCGATTGCGAACTGCTCGCAACCAAAGTATACTTTGTGGTCTTTGGTGCTGTTGAATGCAAAAGCGATAGTGTGTATTTGAAAGCTGTCTCATCTACAGCTCCTACTTGGTCGTTGTCCCTGCAACCGCTGGCATGGCGACCCTTACCAGTGGGTGCCATGCGTCCGTTGTGAAACTACTGTGTGTTCAAGTCTTAAACTACTGTGCTGTGCTCCACATAGCGTAACAGGAGGAATACTTACCCATCGACGAGAAGTTGTCCTTCTTGTTGTCGCTCTGTTCAGATGCGATCAACTCGGGTGGCCGTTTCGGTTTCTTGAGCTCGGGATGATGACTATCGAGTTGCTCTTCACTCGATGATCGTTCTAGTTTAAATGAGAAGTGGTTGTCACCGCATCGTCTTCATGGCTAACCATCAACTGATATCATCGTCTTTTTCTACGGTGAAATTCGCGAACCAAAGCAAGTCGGGGGCTTCCCAAGACGTTACCACACCGAAGACATTGGCTGTGCCGATCGGCGCCACTCTCCTCGACGAGTCCAACACCGTTGAAGAAGCTGCAGCCTTATAATCCACCAAGCCGGCCACAACCACAAACACGCCTTCTCAGCCAATAAATTGCGCAGAAATCGTGCCATCCATGGGTGGGGGGGGGGGGCAAAAACCGTGCCATCCAGCCAGCCACCTTCAAGTCGTCTTCGTTTTCTGAGTCAGCAGTCATCCCCCGTCAAATCCGATGCCATACATCCGCCAAGTCAAAGATACGCGTCGTCACTCGCAGACCCCCAAGGGCTCCGATCGGCATCAGCGCGACATGGCGTCGCCCTGGCCCGAGCACTTCAGCCACAGCCAGAGCAGCCGCAGCAGCGGCAGCAGCAGCGCGGGCGCCGACGAGCTGCTGGGCGAGCGCCAGCCGCTGCTGGGGGCCGCCAGCCCCGGCGCGCGCACGGCGGCCGCGCTGTCCCCGAGCACGGGCCGCGCGTCGACGCTGCTGCGGCGCAGCTCCCGCCCGGCGCGCCGCCGCTGCACGGACGCGCTGGCGCTGGGCTGCCTGGCCACGTACTGGATCGGGATGCTGGCGCTGGCCATCGCCGCCTTGTCGCGCGAGAGCAGCGCCGGCTTCGCGCAGGAGATCACGAGCGGCGTGGACTTCCAGGGGCGGCCCTGCGGCCGCTCGCGCTTCGTGTACTTCCCGGACCTGGCGCGCAATCCGGACTTCGGCGTGTGCGTGGACGAGTGTCCCGGCGAGGACGGCCGAGTGATCTCGGTGCAGCTGCCGCTGGAGACTGCGGCGAGAGCCGCCAACGGCTCGCGCGAGCTGCGGCCCGTGCAGTTCACGTCCTACGCCACCCACCGGTGGGCGTACGTGTGCGCGCCGGCGGAAGGTCGGTGCGATGCGGGACTGCTGCCCAGGAGAGAGGTGCTGACGCTGTGGATGTCTGTGGGCGAGGTGCAGTGAAGTCAGAGCAGGTGATGGTTCGACAGCTGCAAGACACGCTCGGACGCTTTGTCGGGGCGCTCAGCAATGTACGGCTGCTGGGATATTGGAGGGGTGTTTGGGTATTTGGATTGCGGGTTGCTAATGCATCACGGGTGGGGCGTGCAGTGCTGGCAGGTGCTGATGATTGCGACGGGGGTCTCGCTGTCTACGGCAGGGCTGTATCTTGTGCTACTGAGATACTGCGGCTGCATCAGCGTGTTGCTGTCCACAGTGGCGATTGAATCCACGCTAGCGTACAGTAGCTACCGGTTGCTGCATGCTGCGTCAGACCCGCTTTCGTATGCGAATGACCCAGTGATGCTAAGCTCGCTCCAGATCAGTGCTGTCGTCATGTGCTGTGCAGCGATTCTGTTTTTCCTGTTCGCGGTGGTGAATATGTCACGACTTCTGCTTGCTGGTGCATTTATCACACACGCATCCCGCGCACTGTCCCAGCTAAAGCGTCTACTCGTGCTCCCGTTCATCTCCTACGTGCTGCTGTTGCTCCTCTTCGGCTGGGGTATCCTTGTGACGGTGTGCATTTTTGGAGCTGGTGAGACGTCTACGCGAATTGCGACAATCTCGGCCACCTCTCCGTCCTCAATCCGTGTGGTGACCGAATCGTTTGAAGTGAGCGTGAAGTTGCGGTGGTTGTTTATTTACCACCTGTGGGGTATGTACTGGTCGGTGAATTTCCTTTTGTCGATTGGAGAAATGATCACGGCTACAGCAGTATCGCTATGGTATTTCTCGCCGGAGAACAGAATAACAGGGCTGAAAGACTTCGAAGAAGCAGATCCAGTGTCCTATTCGGCACATACAACCATCAAGTACCATCTCGGAACGCTAGCACTGAGCTCGGGGACTGTAGCCCCCGTGGAGCACATTCGCTCGTTCTTCTTGTACCTCGAAAACAAGAACGAGTTTGATGCTAATGCGTTCACAACGTTAGCGGCCAAATGTTGTTGTGTACGTGTCGTTATGATTCCTGCCAGCATGCTCGTACCTTACAATCTCCTTTTTTGTATTTTTTGCTATGATCAGTGTTGCATTTGGTGCTTCAAGCACTGCCTGAAATACATTTGTAAGGAAGCCGTCTACGTGACTGCCATCCAAGGAACAAACTTTTACACTTCGGGGAAGGTACACGCTAGATCATGTTGCACACGTACTCATTTTCAAAGTATCCGCTCTGACAAAACTCTCTTGGTATCCCCAATAGCTGGCTTACACATTGATCTCTTCGAACTTGCTTCGTGTCGGAGCTCTCAGTCGCATCGGCCATGCTTCAGTGCTACTTGGAAAGCTGATCGTATGCACCACGACGTGCCTCATTGCATGGTTCCTACTTGAAGATGTACGTAGGTGGCAGAGACCGAATTTTAGGGATGCTGCCCTCACGAGTTGTGTGATCGTTTCTTTCGTCACCACAAACCAGGTTCCATCGCCCGTGCTGCCACTGGTGGTCGTTGTGCTTTTCTCCTACAGCGTAGCGCACGCATTTATGACGGTGAGTCGCTGTCGTTTTGAAGTGGCGGGCGATGCACTTCCGATCTAACCAGTTATTACGTTGGTGACAACAGATCTACGAAACGTCCATCAATATGCTGCTCATGTGTTTCACGCTGGACGAGAATCTGCATGGCGGACGAGGGAACTCAGCCCACGCCTCAGCACCGCTGATTCGATCTGTGAACGACCACCTGCGGCCGAAGTGGCAAACGGTTTTGTAGGGGCTCGAGTAGCCAGGAATTTATATTGCGCGAGTGACTTGACCGCGCTTGCCCCTTTTGATCGCTTATATATCACCTTTGAAGGCTTTAAACAGAGTTTTTGTTGTCGCCCTCGCATTATTATTATGCCTGGCACCTAACGCGAGTGGCAATGTCATTTCGGTAGTTGCGATCGCACGAAGAGGCGCGGCTTCAACATGGTATGGCTACATTTGTACAAGCTCCCCACCGAGACGGCCCAGCTCCCAGCAAGTGGCGAGTCCCAGTTGCAGTCTCTAGCTCCTGACACAACCACTTGACGTCGCCGAGCCAAAACTTGAAAGTGTGCGGGGGGCCGGCAGTCAGGCGAGCGGCGAGCAATCTGACCGAGCAATCGGCAGCCGCGCGCCCATCAGAGTCTGATTCAGACCGGCGGCCACGGCGCCCTCGGCTTCAACATCGGCCACGCTTCCGCCAGCACATCTGCTGCTGTGCGATATCCTTCTGCTGACAAAACGAATGCTGGTGCGCTGTCACGCTGCACGAGCTTCATCGCGATGGATATTTTGCTTTGCAGCCGTGCTGTAGCCTGAATCCTCCTAGTTGAACCCTTGTGACAAGCTCGAGGCGCTCCGCTTGAGCCTGGGCCTGTTGCCGCGTGTATCCTTGCGCGTCCGTCTTTCCTCCCTTGCAAGTTGCAGATCGTCTGCAGCGAGGAGCTCCGCCGCATCCCCCCCCTCTTCTCTGATACGGTGCGTGACCTGTCAATAGCGATAGTTGCTGTGCCTCGACCACAGAAAAAGAGCAGGTCACTGCTGTTCACTATTAGGCACTTTCGACTAGTCCCCCGCCGAAACTGAAGACCTGTAGGAATTTATCAACTGGAACGTTTAAACCGGCGCAGTCTGCTTGGTGCCAAAGCGCCGCGAAACGTCACTCCGCGGCGCTCTCTCTCCGCGCACGGCAACGACCACGCGATACGCGTGCGATGCGATGCAAAGCCCTGCAACCGCAGAGGCTCTGGCCCTGAACGTACCCCGCGGGCCGCGGCATTCTTTCGACGCCACAAGGCGCAGTGTCCTTATCTGACCACAAAAGTGTCGCAGCCGCTACGTCAGTACGTCCCATACAAACGCGCCGTCCGCGCTCCTCGCGCGGCGTACTTCCTTACGTTATGAATCCAATGTCCGCCACACCATCTCACGTCACACGTTCAGCCCCTCCACATACATCCGCTCTCCAGCGGGCGAGAAGAGTGGCACCGACGCAGATCCGCCGCTGCTCCAATCTCAGTACCTTCACCCCCCCCGCAACGGCCGCGGCTCTGATATCTCTTTACTTTACGTTCGCGTCCGTTACGGGCACATTGAGACCGTCCAGCAGCGCCGCGCAGTGTGCAGCGGACCCGCTGCCCCATGCACGCGGCGCTGGAGGTGAAGCGCGCGCAGTCCGCGCAGCTCGTGGACGACGCGCCGGCCGACGCCGCGCTGCCGCACTCGCAGTCGGAGCCGAATCTGCAGCGCAGCAGCGAGACCGAGGAACTGGACGCCACCGACACGTCGCGCGACGAGGGCGAGGCGGACACCGCAGAGGCCGACGACGAGGTGGCGGCGCAGCTGCAGCACGCGAGCGGCCACCTGGAGGTGCCGCCGCGCGCCGCGTCCTGCTCGTCGCTGTCGAGCTCCAGCGGCGCCGGGTCCGCCAGCTCGGCGGCGTCACTGGCGCGGCGCGCGTCCGCCCACGCGCGGCTGAGCAACCCGCTGAAGGGCGACACCAACCTCAAGATCTTCCTGCCGAGCGACAACCTCGCGCTCAAGGCCATTCTGTCGCCGAAGAGCTCGGCGGGGGACAGGGAGAGCGAGGCCGACAACGCCGCTGGGGCCAATGCAGGGAGCTCGGCCAACTTGCTGGACAAACTGCTGTTCCGCAACGGCGCGCCCGCCCCCGTCACGCCCAAGAAGTCCATGGGCAGCATCGTGGAGGAGGACGTCGACGCCTCCAGCGTCGTCGTCATGAGCACCAACCTCCCGCCGCCGCCGTTCGCCAACATGTACGCGTGCGAGTCCTGCCGCGAGGACATCGGCTCGCTGCTGTCCAAGGGACGGCACCACTGCCGCAATTGCGGCGGCTCCTTCTGCTCCGAGTGCACGAAGAAAACCATCATCGTGCCGTACCAAGCTTATTTGACGCGAGGAGAGCTGCGTGTGTGCGACGGCTGCTACCACCGCATCCAGAACTTCCAGAAGCAGGTCAAGAGCTCGGCCGTCACGTGGAGTGGCCTCCAGCCGCCAAGCAGCGAGGACATCGTGCGCGACTTTGAGCTGTCTCAGGACGAGTCCCCCGTCTCCATTTTCAACTGCGCGCTGTTCCTCGAGACTACTCCATATTACGGCCACCTTGTGCTGACACGCAAGCGTTTGTGCTTCCAGAGCTATGTTGACGCAAAAAAGCGCAAGGTGTCGTACTCTCAGATTCTGTCGCTGTTGAAGCCACAGTTTTACTACATCAACGGACTGCAGGTGAAGACAAAGCGCAAAGAGACTTTTTTCTTGGCTGAGTTCAATGGACTCCGTGACACGTGCTTCTTGCGGTTAGATCAGCTTATCCGGGCTTATCAAGAAGCAAGCAAGCTGACGGGGTCGGGGGGACCTGGCAAATCGCCAAGCTCTAAGGAGCTTCGAAAGCAGGCATTGGATCGCCGCCGCTCGTACAAACTCATTTCTGAGCACATCGTGTCGTCCGTTGGTAGCATAAGCAGTACGGGCAACCCACCGTTATCTTCTTCATCTCCCATTTCTACGGTCGGGTTCATCGATGTAGACGAAGATGAAGATGCCAATACGGAGACGCCGCTTAGCGAAATCGTGGAGGAGTGCGCTCACACTGACGATGGTAAATCGACGGCAAGTGATGAAGAACCATTTGAGCCGTTGCCACCGGATCCGCTTCTCGAGAAAATGACAGTGCTTCTGGATTGTGATTTAAGAGCTGACGTCAAAAGAGTCTTTGATCTATTGTGGAATGATGGCCCTGGTCAGGAGTTTTCACTTGCTAACATGGAGAAGGCGCGTGATATCGATATCGACATAGAATCTTGGAAGGCCATTGACCGGAATGACACCGTGAAGGCTAAAGAGGTCTGTAAAGGCTTTGAAATCTCCAAGGAAGACGACTACACGCTTTATCGCATTGTGCGCTCTCAGCACCCGCCCAAAACTTCGTTCCCAGGATTACCACCGTATGCTGGATGTACAAGGACACAGCGCTTCCGTCTTGACAAGAGTTCAAACGGTGGGGATAAGTGGGATCGCTTTGTTATCACAGAGCTGAACCGTATGAGCAAGATCCCGTTCAGTGACTACTTCGAGGTGGAGATGCGCTATGTCTTTTCCCGCGATGGTAACAACTATTGCCACGTGCAAGTTGGCCTGGTTGTCAATTTCCTCAAAGGAACGTGGTTCAAATCACAAATTAACTCGTCCACACGATCAGAATCTAAGGAGGCGCTCGAAGCTTGGGCCAAGCAGGCAATCGAGTTCCTGGAGTCACAACGGAACCGTGTTGTCCCGCTATCTCCAACGATTAGAGCGTTGTCCGCTGCTGGTAGCTTCAGTGAGCTAGAATCTGAATCGGGAAGCAGCATCCACCCAGTTCTTAAGCGCAGGGCGTCGAGCGCTCGTGCTACTCTTCAGCCACTCAAGGCTATGGAATTACCTATTGCTGCTTCCAGAACGATGGCTACTAATTCAACGAGCACAATGGAGCTTGTTCAGCCGCCGCGCTCGATCGTGCAGTGGCTTCTACTAGGGTTACTGCTCTATGGGCTTTTGCTACTTCGCGGGCATCAAGCACAAATGCAGCAACTCACTAACGCTACGACAAAATTACTCGAACATCTCGAGGAGCAAAAGCGTGCGATGCAAGCGCAAGTATTGGGAATGCAACAAAGTTGTGAGAGTGTGTCTGTTGAAGCTGCTGTGGAGATACTGCAGCGATTTATCGAAGCCTCAACAGTCTAACCCTATGAAAAACCTTTTAGATTATCATAATAAGCCACCAAATTAACGCCAATGCCACGTGCCGTATACTACGAGGTATCTCACGAGTCCCAGTCTGATAGGTATTCTTTGACACCCCGTACCGTTGTGGAGATGCGAACGAGCCAGACAGTTCACTACCGAGTATGTACATCCGGGTTGCGGGTCAATTCATTCTGGACTGGTGCAGAGCTCAAGTCAAGAAACTTCTCCTGTTGGGATACCGCGGCCTCAACTCCAACGTGGCGATCCGGGAGCTGCAGTCACACTTATTGGTACTCGTCCATGGTATTTTTTTGCTTAATCATCGAATGATACAACGATGATATGACTCAGTTGCGGGTGAAATCGAATGACCATGTGTGAGAAAATAATTGTATGTAGAGGCAGCGCTGTGAGCACATGTTCAAGTTTTTGATTGTGCTTAGAAAGCAAACGTATCCTAGAATAGCTAAATAAAATAGCATCCTCACTCTGTCTTCGTCTCCACTCCCGGCAGTTCAGTCTTCACTTCTGCCTTCACTTCAACCGCTTGTGGCTGCGATCTCGTTCTTGAACGCGTGGAAATAGCACGGGCTGGGGCTTCATCTACCGCTGAAGCCGGCGGAACGTACACAGACGAATCCACCTCCGGCCCCCTCGTCTTTTTCTTCTTGTTCTTGGCTCGATCCATGTCCGAATCCGCTTTGTGTTTTGCATTCTGCTTCTTCTTAAGATTGGCCTTCGTTTTCTTCGCCTTTTTTTTCCTGTCCTCTTCGTAGGTCGGTGGCTTTTTAATCTTCAAGTCTTTCATTAAGCGCTGAAAAGCTGATGGATTGCTGCGCTTCAGCAACGCTGATTGCCTCGCAATCTCCATCGCCTCCTTATTAAGCTGCTCTTCGTACTCTTCCCGTCTCTTCGTGGCCTTGCTCACCTCCTTGAGTTTACGCTCCAGGGCCATCTGAGCCATTTTCAGCCTTCCCACTTTGTTCGTGAACACGCCGCTCGCTTCGTGTTGTCTTCTAGCTTTGGCCTTGCTTGGAGCCTTATTCTTGTGTTTCTCCCCGTAAGCCACATTGCCCGTGCACGCTTGGCACTTCCGAGTTTCTTTACCTCGCTGTGTTTTGGAGTAACTTGATCTGGGTAGCACCAACCCACAGCATTTGCAGTCCAGCACCTCCTGGACTTGTACAATATCAACTTGGGGCACGTCGAGCAGTGCGTTCTTACAGGCCGAACAGCGAGGAGGGGAAGACGAGTCAACCGATTGTTCGTGGGCTTGATCCAAATTGGTTGCAGCATTTTCAGTAATGGAGACATGTTGGGTAATGGAGACTTCGAGTTTCGCCTCTGCAGCTTCAGCCGTCACGTGGGACTCGACCACATCAGCTTCCGACTTGACGACGGGTTCAGTTGGGGAGACAACTTCAACTCCAGGGCTGGAGGTGATGACTTCTGGCTCGGCCTTGATGCTCGACTCCTGGTAGGTCTGTTCATCTTCGCTCTCGGTCGTGCTGCTACCATCGGAAGCGTGTGCGGCAGAGCTCATCCTGTCAGAATGGTTGGCGACTGTAGATAGAAGTAACACATACAGGTGTATTCCATAGCGCAGCGAGGGAATTGTGTTTTCCACTTCAAGCGGTATGTTAGTACGTACCGGTTTCATACCGGTACTCCAACCCGGTTCAGGCCGCTGGCTGCAGGCCACCCGATGGACGCGTGGCGTTCTCCCTCACTTTGAAGAATCGAGAACGCCACGCAGCAAGAAAAGAAGGGGGTTTAACCTTTCCAAGAGACTATGATCACCCGCGGAGCTTCTGACCCGACCATCGCGCCCAGCTCGCCCTCATCCAGGGCAGCCGTTGCCCCCTCGGATAGCGAGGCCTCTGCTGCACCGACCGCGGCGGCCGTCGTCGTCGACGTCACCGGAGGTGTCGAGTCGTGGACGACCA
>BSXT01002400.1:0-22058 GCA_030267785.1 Phytophthora fragariaefolia | reverse complement strand
AGCCAGAGAGCTTCCAGTCGTCCTTGAGGAAGCGACGACAATGTTCCCTGCTGCAGATGCAGCAGGCGTGCTGGCGGCTTGTGTCGTTGGCGTGCTCATTCTGAATGAGCACGAAGTATCCCCTCCGAAGAAGTCTTTGGATTGATGTGTCGAGACCGGTACATCAAGTCCTAACGGGGGGATGGTGTAGCGGGGCTACACATTCGGGCAACCTCCACATTAGTGCAACACGCACTAATGGATACATTCGGGTGGGCCACATGCAGTGTGGCCACCATTCATAGTAGGTAGCACTACTATTGTCAGAAAGCAATAGATATCTGCCAATTAGGAGCATGCATTAGGACAGAGATTCTGCCAACCACACGTTGGCAGATCCCCTCTTTATAGATATCAGTTTTAGGAGGCAAGGCCAAAGTTAACATTCAAATTCAGTTATCATTTTTTACCAAAAGCTTATTAATAAGTCTTTATTTAGATCTAACTATACTTAGTGAGCTAAGTATACTTAATCTAATATAAATACACCTACGCTTCCTCCTACACGTTGTGCACACGTGTAAGCTAAAGTAGTGAGCTAAGTAAGCCCACTACACTCTCCGCCCTCGCTGGGCGCTGAGCTTCTTCCCGCTGTTGCAGTTGTCTGATCTCTTTCTGCACCTGCGCTGCTTGGTCATTATACTCACGTCGTTTCTTCGGCAAACTGCCGCTCAGCTCGTCTGTACTTGGTCGTTTGCTACCGCTCAATTCCGGACCGTCTCGTCGGCGAGGCGACGAGCTATTCTCGGAGTTGTCCGCTGTTGCTTCTCCATTACCGGATCCATTCCTGCTTGTAGCTGCCGTCGTTGGTGCAGCTTCCCGTCGCGGATGCTCCTCGTCGACAGGTCTACTGACTCCCACTTCCGTTTGCTGTTGGGCTTGGTCTTCGATGTCATTCCCCGGATAAGGTGCCATGGTTCGTGCTCGCTCGACAGCCGATCTTGCCCAGTGGACGGAGGAGGTGTTCATCGCGTCGTTACTTCGGTTCTCATTCTGACCCCGTCTCCTGTGTCTACTGTTAGCGGCGTCAGCGGGACATCATTCTCCTCCTCAGCCACTGGTTCATTCCGCCACACGTCCTGTGCTTCATCTGCCTCGTTTGTTTCTAGTTCCCTGATCGCGCGTCGCGCGATCTCCTGCAAGTGCCTGTCTGGACAATGATAAGAAGTAAGGAAGTTGCAGTGAGCCACCATCTCTTCCTGGTCGTCAAGCCTGACGATTCGCAGGTTATCAAAGCCTGCATCCCCGAGAATTCTGGTTGGACCCTCCATTGGTGCGCTAGCTTAGTCATTCCCTTGCCACACGGTGGTTTCAAGACCCAGGCCAGGTCCCCCACCTTTACCTTCGCGTTGCTTCTGACCCGCTGGTTGTAAAACTTTGTCCTCCGGTCCTGATCCCAAGCCGCTGCCTGCTGTGCGATTTCGTTCGCAATATTCATGCTTTTCACCAACTACCGGTGGTAAGATGCCCAGGTCCCGATCTGCGTCACGCCGCTTGCTCTCAGAAGCTCGTTCAGGGCCCGCAATCTCCTACCCATGAGCAGCGCATTTGGTGAATATCCTGTCGTGGTGTGCCTGGCGTCGTTGTAGGCGTACAGCGCACGTGGCAGCCAATTGTCCCAGTCTATCTGCTCCTCTGCAACGTACATGTTCACCAGATCTTTCCTAGTTCGATGAAACCGCTCCAACAGACCCAAAAGTGCAGGTCGGTAAGGCACCGGAGTGGTTTGCCTCGCCTGTAACAACGCTACTAATTCTTCAATCACTCTACCGTTCAGCTCCGGTGCCCCATCCATGATCAATTCTCGAAGAGGCCCATACACCATAATTACCAGTTCCATGATGAAGCGAGCGATGTCTTGCGCCGTATGCGCCGATACTGCCACAGCCACGGCGTACCGAGTCGCATACTCAACAACAGCAATCACATAGTGGCCCCCTCGTCCAGTAATTGGTAGAGGACCAGCCACGTCCAGAGCCCACGAGTCCCCTACGAAGGCCATCGGACTTCGTAATGGCGGAATAATCTCATTCTGCCGCGCCTTGCGGGTTCCACAATCCCGGCAACCCTGCACCCACTGTCTCACCGTCATTCGCACCTTCGGCCACCAGTAGACTGTCGTAACGCGTGTATACGTTTGCGGTATCCGGAGATGCCCAGCGAAGATGGAGTCGTGTGCCTCCCTCAATACCTTGTGCCTCAGCGCCGCAGGCATAACAATACGCCGTTTCCCCGACGCCATCACCGCGTCAGACCTTCCACATCGATGATCTCCGTAGTTCCATAACGTGATGGTGCCGGCATCGGCCGACACTTGCCTACAGCATCATGATTTGTAGAAATGCATTTTATGTAGAACGATGCCGTTATTGGTCAAATATCAATTGGCTCCTGTGTGGACTACACCAGGGCCAATTGACAAAAGACTGCGCAAGCTAGAGGAGGGTGGCGGAAAGAGCGAGCTAGTGGATGGCGAGCAGTACGACGCCATTGGGCAGGAGGAGGCGGCGCCCAGGAGGAGAGACGACAGCTAGTGGAGAAGGCGAGCTGAAGGAGGGGGGGAGTTGACGACAGGATGGAGGAGGGCGGCGAGGGTGGGACGCAGGAGCTGGCGACAAGCTGAAGGAGGCGAGGAGCTGGAGGGCGGCGTGGTGTCACACTAGCAACTCGACCCTGGTGGGGTCGTGCTGCTGGTGTCTGGCGTTGGTGGTGGGGTGGCGCTGCTGGGGGAATGCACCACAGGAGTACCCCTCCATCAACGCCTTGGTACTGTTGAATAGGAATAATATGCTGACATAATAAAGGGTTTTTTGTTTATCCTACTTCATATCCTAGTGTTTCACCTCACGGTATCTAGCTAATCACACGTGTGGGCTGCTCATGCATGTCCTGAATGAGTCGGACGGCGTGTCCAGGAAACTCGGTTGAGTTCGTGATAATGGTTGAAGCACCTTTGCAAAAGGCCGAAAGCAGCATTACGTAGGCTATACAAAAGCTAAGTGACTTGTCGGCAGCGTAATATATATTTGTATTGTATATCAATCATTTAGATTTACTATGGAATGAATACATATTTCGGTCGTGATACCGACATTATATCGTCGGCACGTGTCGGCATTGGGTAAGCCTATCCCTAAGCTTGTCAATTGAACTATTACTACAAGTAATAAATAGGATACTGTACTCTGGGATTCTTATTCGCTATTAAAGCGCATTCGGCATATGATTGGCCTACGACGGCGATACAATGGCCAAGTCGAATAGTTGTATCTCGGCGCCGTTACGATATTCATCCATAGTATACATGTAACCTTGTATGACACTCTTGGCCTCCTGCCAAACATAAACACCGAATCCCCGGCGATTCTCCCAGTTTAAACGGTCGCCACCTTCCACGGTCGATCAATTATATTTTCGCACCAAATATGGTTCATGCTTGCTACCACCCGAGTCACCTAACAGCATGGCAGTCGCACGTTCTTTGTCTTTTCCTGCACGTCGAACCCATACAGTTCTACATGTATCACCCGGAGCGTTGATACTTGTCTTAGGGTAATATTAAAAAAAAATGGACCAGCTCCCGTCTCTGTTCCTTAGCATGATCACTCAGGTTAGGATAAACACTACTTAGCTAAAGTCTACTTAATGTCGTCGTGCTCAATGAAGTACTTATGTCGGTTTGAAAAGCTACTTCTACGGTGCGTGGGCTTCTTCCTCTCGGTGCAGTCGTTTTCGGACGGCCTTCGAGTTGCGGCATCACCGTCGATCGAGGAATTCGCTGCATTTTCTAAGTGGGTCCTAACATTGTGGGCTAGCACAAAAGCTGCTGCGACGTTCTTTTATCTGGTACTTGAAGTATATGATTGGCTGGTGGGGTTGTCAGGAATGACTGAACGACATAAGGAATACGGTAAGTAAACGTATACCAAAATCATTCATTTGCTCCTAAATACTAGTGTGGAGTGGTTAACTTCAGTTTTGACGCCATCCCGCAATCCCATCGATGACACAACTGGGGTTTCTGCCATAGACACTATTGTCAATATTTGGGGCAATAAATTACTGCAGTGGAGACCACAGAGCCCAGAACAGTATCTTCGGTAATTAATCTAAACCAGATTACATTCTTCGTAGACGACTAAACGCTAAATAGTCTACATTCGCTAACGCCAGAGTAATTATGAAATCGTACTATTTTCCAGTAATACTAATTACCGTGGTCGTCATTGTAGTTAAACTTTATATTCGAAATACTTAAAATAAATTATATTGCGTGATATTTCTGAACTCTGAAATTCTTGAAGGCCCCAGCCCGGGCTTGACCTGCCACCAGTTAACAGCTTTGCCTTCTCCACCAAACAGGTCTTGTGTGGCCCACCTCACATTATTAGGACAAATTGGTTTTAGCTTCTCCCTTCCCCACCTGGTTAAATTAGCCTTTGCACGCCGGTCAGTGGGAAAACCAGACGATTATTTTCTACTTTCAATGGCTTCCACTGTACACGAACAAGTATGCATTTGAAAAAATTATTAGTAAAGTGCAGTCGTCGCATAACGATATGTTGTACTATTTAGGTTGGATTTGACATGGCTTCCAACTCGAAAAGCTCGGTACGCCTTCAAAGGTTCAACTGCAAGCTACTACCTCCGTGTGGAAAATTATGCACATTTCCAATACTATTGCAGTCTATCCAGAAGCGATACCCGTCATATCCGATCAAGTTTGATTTTTTTTTTATCTCCCACCTTCAGATCCCCCCCTCACTCCGATAACTGGTCCTGTTCTAGATGAACGCCACTGACGAAGAACGCCAAGCTGTATGGGAATCGCTGCTGAGGAGTGCTCATTCGTGGTGACATCATCGAAACTGCTGCCTATTTTCACCTTTCTCGCTTCACTGTTGCGCGCATTTGGGAGAGAGGCATCAGCTCGATGGCAATCGAGTTGCTGCCGTTGTGAAGTCGAGAAAAAGTGGTCGGGGTAGGAAGAAACTGGATCGTGCGGCGTTGTGCAGGCGCGTTGCAGAGGCTCCTATAAACGACCGCGAAAACCAGCGTCGTGTAGAGGCAGCCTCTTCCGTAGGCACCTATCTAATCCAGCAGCTGATCAAGGAAGGTTATCTGCGCCAAGCGCTGCGGCAAACCCGGCCATTGTTGACCCCTGCACACAAGGTCGCGCGCCTTCGATTCTGTATGAAACACGTACAGCTCGGAGCCAACGGGGACTACTTCTTCGATCCAATGTACGACGTCGTCCACATGGACGAGAAGTGGTTCTACGTGAAGAAGATCGGCCAAAAAGTGTATTTGTTGACGGGAAAGCAAGGCCGCTGAAGAACCCACGGTCCAATACGTGCACAGTAAACGCTGCATCACTAAAGTGATGTTCTAGTGCGCTGTGGCTCGCCCTCGCGGGGACGTGGCGGGTGTGGAGAGATGCAGTAGTGTCATCTGGCCGACCCGGCGGTCATGCAGCCATTAGAGCGCGTAGTCGCCAACTACAGTACAGTGTGCCGAATGATCTGAATGGATCTTCAGGGGACATTGTGCACTTCAACGCGGATCACTTGACGCGTTATTCACAATAAATACTTGTGAGTGCGCAGTACCGTGCAGAAGACGGCGACGCTTCGGTACTGTATCTGATCCCGTTGGCGCCTTTAGCAGCAACATGTAGACAACCAGCCGCCGGGAAGGCGGCAACCTCCAGTTGTTTTGGCCGAAGTGCGTGGTCATTCTCCTTCCGCTTATGCGTAGGCATCACCCGAAGAGGGGCCCGAATAGCGTGCCAGGCATTGGCTGGGTTGTTGTTGAATCCCCTCGTAACGCCTCGTCATAGAGAACTTTCCATCGGGGTGCTGGGGGCTTCATGTAATGTTGCCGCTGCAGCATGTGCAGGACCAGAAGCTGCCGCTGGGAACGGCGTCGCAGCATTACCACAACCAGATGGGTACGCTGGCGTCGCGCCAAGAAGGAGCCAGCGCGATATTTTGACAGTTGAAGGGTGCAACGGGAAAAAGGGCCTCGCGCGGGATTTGCGCGCATCTGAGCGGCGCGCGCACCGAGAGGACGACGACGACGAAGATGGCTTCCTTGTCGCTCCATTGCAAAGGGCGAAAGCCGCTCGCGCCAGCGGAGGTTTCCACGCGTGGGAGTATGTCGAGGTTTCTTATTATTAATTAGCTTCACCGAACAATGCGTACCTGATCGCGTCAATGATGGATTTTGCAGCGTAAAAGGCGATGATCTAGCGGGCAATGACGCACGATCTGCCATCTCCAGTGCACGGCGCATCGCGCCCGCAAACGTCATCGAGCAAGGGTGCCCAGTCGTTGCAATCAACTTGGCTACAGTGTAGCAGTAACAGTAACTGAAGCAATATCGCCGTGGCTTGCGCGGCGAACATGCGTGTACGTGTGCAGCACGCCTTCGTCGCTCCACCCGGGGCTTGGGCGTGTTGCACTCGCCGCCTTTGGCAGATAGGAAGGCACGTCGACGAGACGCTCGGAGTGCTCGAGCCGTATGCCGCAGCCGCTGTTTTTCCTCCTGCAAATCAGCAGCCGCAGCTGCTGATTGGCTGTGCGAGCGGTTAGGGAGGGAGAGACTCGCCGGTTTCTATCGAGTCAGCGCCAAGCCACAGGACAGCAGGGAGGGAAACAACCGGAGCGACTCTACAACCGCCGAGCCAGGCAGCAGGCGAAACTCGAGCGAGAGGGGGGGGGCACACGGAGACTCGCCCGCGCACAGGCAGCAAAAGCTTCTTCTCCCCGCCGGTTAACACCACCTAACCGCCCCGCGCCGCACACGCAACATCATGGCGGAGGACGCTGCTGCAGCTCCCGGCGGCATGCTGGACGACGGCGCCATGGTCTGGGTGCCGCACGACGAGCAGGTGTGGAAGAAGGCCGTGGTCGTGCGCCGCATGGACGACGACGTGAGCGCCGAGGTGCGTCTGCAGCCCAACGACGACGGCGAGTGGGACAAGGACGACGGCCTGCAAAAGGTCGTCAACATCCGGGACATCGCTCGCCTTGCCGGTACGTTCCTCCCCCCCCCCCTCTCTCCTTTCCAAAACGTTGCCAAGACGTTTAACACTATCTTAAAAAATACTTCTCTAACCTTTAAAAATCTGATTTGCCATGCCCTCCCCATTCAGGTGAAGTATCAGACGAAGCCATGCCCATTTGCAACGTGTTCGAGGCCGACGGCGCCAACGACATGTGCACTCTCAACCACCTGCACGAGCCCGCCGTGCTCAAGAACCTGGAGCTGCGCTTCGCCAAGAAGATGCCGTACACGTACACGGGCGCCATTTGCATTGCCGTGAACCCGTACCAGTGGCTGGACCTGTACGGCCGGGAGCTGTACCAGCAGTACCTGGAGCAGCCCCGGGACTCGCTACCGCCGCACCCGTTCGCGCTCTCGGCTGCCGCCTACATGGGCATGAAGCGCACGCACGTAGACCAGAGCATCCTGGTGAGCGGCGAGTCCGGCGCCGGCAAGACGGAGACGGTCAAGATCATGATGAACCACTTGGCCTCCATCTCCGGGGGCGGCACCCACGGCACCAAGGTCATCGACCAGGTGCTCAAGTCCAACCCGCTGCTCGAGTCGTTCGGCAACGCCAAGACGAAGCGCAACGACAACTCCAGTCGCTTCGGCAAGTTCGCGCAGCTGCAGTTCGACAGCCTGGGGTCGCTCGTGGGCTGCCTGTGCGAGACCTACTTGCTCGAGAAGAGCCGCGTGGTGGGGCAGACTGAGGGCGAGCGCAACTACCACGTGTTCCACCAGATCTTCTGCCTGCCGGAGGACCGCAAGGCCGAGCTCAAGCTCAGCGGCGACGCGACCAACTACAAGTACGTGGCCGAGGGCGCCGAGGCCGAGCTCACGGGTATCGACGACGTCCAGTGCCTCAAGGAGACGCAGGACGCGCTCAACACGATCGGCATCTCGACGGAGGAGCAGAACGCCATTTTCGAGATCGTGGCAGCCATTCTCAACCTCGGCGAAGTCGAGTTTGAGCAGAACGGAAACGACAGTGAGAAGTGCCACGTCAGCAACGAAGACATTGTGGACAACGTCGGTGCGCTGCTGCGGACGGAGAGCGCGGCCTTGCACTCCACGCTGCTGGAGCGTTCAATCACGGCTGGTTCCGAGTCGTACACAATCCCGCTGAACGCCGAGCAGGCCTCGGACCTTCGTGATGCTTTGGCGAAGGGCATGTACACACAGCTTTTCGATTGGCTAGTGCACCGTATCAACAAGGCTATCTGCTCCACTAACAACGTCAAGACGCACATCGGTCTGCTGGATATTTTCGGTTTCGAGAGCTTTGACCAGAACGGCTTTGAGCAGCTGTGCATCAACTACGCGAACGAAAAGCTACAACAGAAGTTCAACAGTGATGTCTTTAAGGACGTGCAGCAGGAGTACGTGGACGAAGGCATTCCTCTTACGCTCGTGACTTTCGAGGACAACCAGCCGATTCTGGACTTAATTGAAGGCCGCATGGGCATCGTCAGCTTACTGAACGAGGAAGTACTGCGTCCTCAGGCCACGGACAACACGTTCGTGAGCAAGGTTCTGGACGCTTGCAGTGACCACCCAAGCATCGAGAAGAACAGAATTAACCCGCTGGAGTTTACCATCCACCACTACGCCGGTGATGTTACCTACAATGGTACGGGCTTTTTGGAAAAGAACAAGGACACGCTGCCTACGGACATGGTCCAGCTCCTTTCAGGCAGCCAGAACGGTGTGATATCGGGTATTTTCACGCCTACGCAGAAGAACAAGCGCAACAGTCGGGGCAAGAACGGGAAAGAGGTCCGTCAAAAGGGTTTCCTTGTGGGTAACACCATTGCGGGCGCCTTCCGCAAGCAGTTGTCTGAGTTGATGGAGACGATCAACAAAACGTCCTCTCAGTACGTGCGTTGCATTAAGCCTAACGCCAACAAAAGTGCCGTGGAATTCAACCGCGTCATGATTGTGGAGCAGCTTCGTTGCGCTGGTGTGATTGCCGCCATTCGAATTAGTCGTGCCGCTTTCCCCAACCGTCTGCCTCTGGTGGAGTTCCAGCAGCGTTTCCAGATTATCTGCCCTTCTGCTCTGCGCGATGCAGAGCCTTCAGACATGGTTGCTGGTCTTCTGAAGGAATTGATCCCCGATATGGCTACCAATATGCAGAACACCAAATTTGCTGTGGGTAAGACCAAGGTCTACTTCAGTTCGGGTCTTTTGCAGAGACTGGAGGATCGTCGCAACGTGATTCTAAAGGACCACGCCATTCTTATTCAGAAGACTATGCACGGTTACGTGCACCGCAAGCGCTTCCTGCGACAGCGTACCGCTGTTGTGAAAATCCAATCATTCACCCGCAGTGGTCTCCAGGCGCGGCGTTACCGAAAAGTACGTGCTGGCATCATCAAGCTGCAGGCTTTCCAGCGTGGTCGCAAGCAGCGCTACCTGTATTCGTTGCTACTCGAGCGTGTCAGGCAGGAGCGTCTGCGTGAGCAGGAGCGTCTCCGCAAAATTGCTCAAGAAGAAGCGGCGGAGCGTCTGCGGCAGAAGTCGATGGAGGAGCGTGATCACAGTGACCCCCAGCCGGTAAGCTTTAAGATTGTGTTTTTAACGGTTTTGGCACATTTACTAAGGGATATACTTGCGTGACAGGAGCCTGTGGAAGATTGGAGTGATGAGAGCGACAAGGAGGACGACATTGAGGAAAGCCCGTCTGGCCCTGTGTCTCCACGTACGCTACGTGCCCTGACGGAGGCTGCGTCCAAGGTTGCTGAGGCTGAATCTGCTGCCCGCGATGCCAAGTCGGCTGCCGAGGCTGCCTTGGAGTTGAACCGCGAGCTGGTTGCTCAGAACGACCGCCTACGCTCGACTCTCTCATCCAACGTCGCCGAGTACGCAGACGCTGAACTGCTCCGTGAGAACGAACGTCTGAAGCAACAGGTGTTACAGCTGCAGACGAAATTGGTCCGCTCCCAGGAGGTTTCGTTGATTTCCGCTAAGGTAGTGGACAGCCGTATCACATACCGCGAAGGTCGACAGTTTGTGGAGTACAAACTACAAATTGAGACCAACACTCGTGGCACGCTGTACGTGTGGCACCGCTACAGCACGTTCCGCAACTTGGCTGCTACGCTGCAGACAAAGAACGGATACAAGCGCAAGGAGATTCCGGAGCTGCCGAACAAGCAGCTCTTTGGCAATTTCTCTGAGAAGATCATCCAGGACCGTGTTGCTAAGCTGAACCAGTTTTTGGAGGCTGCCACTAACGCCGAGTACCTGCAGTGGGGAATTCGTGTGGATCAGGATACGTGTGTGTACAAGCGCCGCGTCAAAAACGCATCGCGCGAGAGTATTTCTACGGCCAGCACACACTCGTCGTCACCGCGCTCATCATCACGATTGTCGATGAAGTCGTTCAGCTTCCGTCGCGGCAGTACTGCTGGAAATTAGACTGCTTAAAGGTGTAAGTGTATCGCGCAGAAGCGTGAGTGACTAAAAAAAGAGCGCGTCAAATGCTCTGATTGTGCATGGCAGCACCAATCTCGATCGATAAACGGCTCGACTAGCGAGTCAAGGAACGGAGTGCAGTGCCACGCACGGTTCTCGTCCTCTCGAGGCGAGAGTTCGGGGCAAAAGCGTTGAGGCTAACCGAAAAGGAATAGCAGGAAAGGCACATTAGATGGAAGTTCTGCGTAAATCTTTTATTCCCTCGTTCATGGTGTGAATCGATTACTTCATCAAGCTACCCTACAGTACGTATTGACAGGCAACTCACGAGAGCTGCGTACTTCGAAGTAGTATCCTCCATGCCAAGCAATTCGTGAAGACTGAAGGTATTTTCGTTTCGTTTTAAAGTACTGTATTAATACTTCCTAATACATGTACTACTAGTACTACAGTAGTACTATGGAAATCTGGAGGGTTGCTGAAGTCCTGTGTTCGACACACTGTTCCATGGGTTTGTGAACGGTTCACGTACTACGTAGTATAATACTTCGAAGTATCTGCGTGCGTTAAGCACACCTTTTGTGTGTTTGCCTATCAATTTGCGTTTTTCCTATTGTTCTCTGAAATTTATTTTTAGAGCTAAAGAAGCCAAGAAGCACAAAACTTAGGAACGTGAACGTAAAAAAAGGTTAGCCATTTTCCCATTCTGGAAGTGAAATGATGTAAAGTTTGGTTGTTGGAGCCACAGTGGGTGCAATACGAATTGTGATCATGTAGGTAGTCATGTGGTGGGCCAAAACTCGAACACGCGTTCTGAACTCCAAAAAAAGCTAAATATCACAGCTTCTTCGTGCGGCTCGCGACTTTGTGGACTGTTCTTTAACGTTTGGCTCCCACTAGAGCACATACTTAATTTTCAGCTAAAACGATTTTGACATCTGACAAGGGAATGGGGGATTCGGTAAAGCTTTTATTCGCACACGTTGATTCTTCATGCATTTAGCTTTCTCTGATTCGAGCCGGTGATGGATTCGAGCAGATATACGTTACCGCATCGAACGTCTAGGAGCTGATAAAGAATTGGTGCGACATAGTGCAGCGCTATTACTCATCGTCCTTGAACTGCGCAAGTGCGTGCGCCAGCTCCTCGATTTCCATCCACTCGTTACCACTCCTCCAAACTGTCGACGGCGTGAAGTAGTTCATCATCCCCGCAAGTTCACGCCGGCAAGGGAGCGTGACTTTTACTCGTCCCTGAATCAGCACTTCTCGGAATTCCTCATTGTCAATTATCCACGATGGGATACGATGCGCAATGAAAGCCTGTGCCAACAGTCGACAGCCTAGAACAGGATCCACTAGCGAGTCAACGACGTGCTGACCCTGTTCAACGTCTTTGGAGAGGTACAGTGCCACCTCCGCGCGCATCCACGCGTCCACATCCAGCGAAAGTGTAGTTGGCGTCAAGTCGAGAATGAGTCGAGCGACCTCCCGCCGACTTAGCCACTGGACGTCGTCTCTTCCCCACGTCAGCACCTTCCGGAACTTGGCGTTGGCGATGGTCCAGGACGGGAAATCGCACGAAATAAACGTTTTGGCGATCTGCTGGAGGTAGGCGTAGGCTTCGTCTGCCGCTTCCAGCGCTACGTGGCTGCGCAGACGGTTTCGTTGACGACAACGTGCATCTCGGGCCTGGCGTTGCTGCTGGGCGTACAGTCTCCAACGGGATCGCGCGGTTTCAGACAGCTCTGGACAGTGCACCACGTGCCCCAATAACGTGCTTCCCGGCTGAGCGTTGCGGAACTGGGCGTGGCAGTGAAGGCACTTGACGCTTGGGCGATTGCCACTGCTGGAGGTCACGCGGAACTCCTGCCGGACGGGGTGCGGTGGTCTTCCTACCATGGTACACAAGCTCCTATGGCACACAAGCTCCTAAAGTCGGAGTGATGGTCAGTTTGTTGAAGTGGACTCCAGCTTCAACTTGAGATGAGCAGTATAACGTTTGACAGGTAGGGGGTACAGGGGCGCGCATAACCGAGAGGTTTCAGTCGGAACGTTCCTGCACCAAACGCTGCGAGGAGCTCCTCCAGACTGGGTCCAGTCGCGAATTTGCTGACTGGTGCACAAGTTGCACTCGGCAACTTTTTTAAAGCGAGATGAAGAAACACGCACGAGAGGGTCACCTTGGGGGCAGCTGCAATGGATACCGAATGCCACCTCCTCCTCCTCCTCGCGCAGACTATGATGGGAACTGTGTCCCGCACGTAGCCGAAGAGTTGCTGGAGCTCAACCGTGAGCTGGTAGCTCAAAACATTTGGCTCCGAGAACAACTCACCGCTCGGGTGGTCAAAAGCAAGAGCATCGAGAGTAAGAAGGCCGCCGTGGACAAACAGTTGCGACTCGAGAATGAGAAGCTACGGCAACAGGTGCTGGAGCTGGAGAGCAAACTTGAGAAGAGGAAGGAGATTGCTCTGCTGTCGGCCAAAGTCATCGATAGCCGCATTACCTACCGTGACAATCAGCAGTTTGTTGAGTACAGAATGCAGCTCGAGACTGATATTCGTGGCACTCTGTATGTGTGGCATCGCTACAGCACATTTCGGAATTTAGCTGAATCGCTGCAAACTAAGCAGGGTCATCCTCGTAAGAGTGCGCCCGAGTTACCAAGTAAACAACTATTTGGCAACTTCTCCGAGAAGATTATTCAAGACAGAATTATCAAGTTGAACCAATTTCTGGAAGCTGCAACCACTGCTCACCACCTTCAATGGGGCATTCGTGTGGATGACAAAACATGCGTGTACAAGCGTTGCAATCAATCGCTAGCTCTTCCAACGCCAGCTTTGAGAACGAAAGCATGGACGATATCCAACAGAAGCTATGACGAGCATGTCTACGCAGATGTGGTATCAGCCAGGGTGGTTGGGAGTCAAATTCGCCAGCAACGATTCGTGGAATTCCAGCTTCAGATTAAGACGGATGTTCAAAATACACTGCTCGTGTGGCTAAGCTACAACGCTCTTTATGAATGGGCGGAAGCGACACAACGAGAAAACCCAAGTAAAAAGATTCCAACACTTCCTAACGAGGGGCCATTTGGCAGCTTCTCGAAGCATATCCAGCAGGAGACGACGAAGATACATGCTTTTTGCAAGAAAATCATCAAGGACGACAACCTCCAATGGATTGTCCGCATTGACGGGGACACGTTTGATTGCAAGCTCCGAGCGAAGGACGCACAACCGGTATACGGACACGATTTGGAATTGGCTAGCCCCCTGGTTTCGGTCTCCAAACTGCTTCCAATAAAGTCCATCGTGCAACGACAGCGTAGTCGCAGTGATGCGCTGCTTTTGGAGCGCAAACTGGCCCAAGCTTGCTGAACGTATTGTTCAAGGGTCTGGACCACTTATCAACTTTATGTATCGTAGTGAGAATCATCAGAGTTTCATTCCGTGAATCAACCGCTACATATTTCGCTAAGCGTGCATTATCAGAACATGAATGGTTTGCATCACCGCTACCAACACGCCTTCAGTCTTGTTTTATGCAGCTGGCCCCATTTACGCAGTGCGCAGGATGATGTGCACCCCGCTGTCCGTGTCCACGACGTCGCTCAGCTCGCCCACCTTCAGCGCAAACCTAACACCACCAACAAGTAAGAAGGATCCATTAGAATCGCTCAGACATACTCTCAGTACGTGTAGGAGATACTTACGTGGCGTCTTCGAAGGGCTTCTGCATCATGCCGCGTCCAAACGGACCCAGGTCGCCGCCGCGAGTGCCGCTATCACCATAAAGCCACAGCCAGTCAGCAAGAGCCATCCACACTCTTACGCGCCCCATAGCACCGGCCGAACCTGTTGCAGTCGCTGTACTGCACCGCCAGGTCCTCGAACTTGGCCTGCCCCGACACGATCTGGGCACGCAGCTCTGTGCACCACAGCACGGGATCGATCAGCACCTCCATGTCCGCAGCGACGCATACCCATCCGCAGCCCAGTACCTAGGAGCTTAGCGATGGCTTCCTCCTTCGAGCGCGTAATGTTGTTGGACAGACGCGATGCTGCGTCACGAGATAACACGTCAGCATCCATCCCGATCCGTCCCCACCTTCGTCTCCGAGCGTACCGGGGCGACGCGAGCCGCTGTGCTTGATGAGCAGGTGGGACGCTCGGACTTGTTCTATACACACAGCGCCCAAACGCAGTCAGACCCCCCCAGAACACGCACGAGGGCGCAGGAAGCGCCGCACCGGCCATCATCGTCCTTGTCGCTTGTTGTCGTATTGAGGCGGGGGGGGGGGATCTGATCCCATCTGCGTATCGCACTTAACCGGATCGTCGATCTGGCGTGGCACACACCATATCCGTTGACGCGCGTGACCATCACTCCAAGCACCAACGCAGCCGCTCAGTTCCGCACTCGGCTACTTCCGCACTCGGCCACTTCCGCACTCGCCGTCATGTGGACGCAGGACTTCGTGCGCGTGCTGCAGGGCGCCGGGAAGGTGGCGGAGCAGCTGGCGCGCGCGCAGGGCCCCGAGGTGGCGGCCAGGAGCTCGCAGCTGTCCAAGCACGCGACGGAGCTGGCGAGACTCGTGCCCTACTTCCTCAGCGGCGAGGGTTCAGCTGCCGCCCCCGTGAAGGCCGAGAGCGCGCCGCAGGAGAAGGCGCCGGCGCTCCAGCAGCAGGTGGACGCGCCCAAGCCGCAGCAGAGCAAGGCGCCGCCGCTCACGGCCGAGAAGATCGAGCGGAAGACCCCGCAGCCGGTGAAGACCATCACTCCACCCGTGCTGAAGGCCCCGCAATCGGAGAAGACCATCACTCTGCCCGAGGAGAAGAAGACCATCACTCCGCCCGTGCTGGACGAGGAGCCGCCGCGCCGCGTGTGGGAGGAGAAGCACGTGCCGTCGTCGCCGCTGTCCCGCATCTTGGGCTTCGGAGGCCTGGCGGCGAGGCTGGCGGTGGGCACGGCGGCCGAGATCGTCCGCAGCGGCGGCAAGAACGGCACGTACAACGCTCTGGTGTCGGACTCGAACGCCGAGAAGCTCGCCGAGACGCTGTGCACCATGAGAGGCGCGGCCCTGAAGCTCGGACAGATGCTGAGCATCCAGGACGAGGCCATGATCCCGTCCAAGCTCGCCGTGGCGCTGGATCGCGTCCGTGAAAAGTAAGCCGGCCATGCGGTCGAGGTAGCGGTTGGATGGGTGATAGTGGTGGCTTACCGCTTCTGTGCTGCTGGTGCTGTTTAGTGCGCACGTGATGCCCAAGGACCAACTGCACCACCAGCTCGAGGCTGAGCTTGGGGTGGACTGGCGCAGCAAGTTCCAGGGATTTGACGACGTCCCCATCGCCGCTGCGTCGATTGGACAGGTACGTGCGCCGTTTGTTTGCTGCTTGGTGAACAACATCGTGATATGCTTTGTGTATCTTGTGTGAGCACAGGTGCACCGCGCTACGCTTTTGAATGGCGATCGTGTGGCGATCAAGATTCAGTATCCTGGTGTGGCTGAGTCCATCGGCAGCGACTTGTCTAACCTGAAAAGATTGGTCACGTACACCAACATCCTGCCGCGTGGTCTGTACATTGATGAGATTATCCGTGTGGGCAAGGAAGAGCTCACGGCTGAGTGCGACTATCTCAATGAGGCGGTGAACCAGGAGCGATTTAGGGAGCTCATCGAGAAGAGCGGAATGGGTGAAAAGTACGTCGTGCCAAGAGTGTACACTGAGCTGTCGACAGCTCGGATTCTGACGACGCAGTTGATCTCTGGAGTTGCGGTTGACAAGGCTGTACACCTTTCCCAGGACGTGCGAAACAGCATTGCTCGTCGAATCCTAGAGCTTACGATTCATGAGCTCTTCAACTGGCGCTTCATGCAAACAGACCCGAATTGGAGCAACTTCATGTACAACGCGTCCACCGATACAATCGGACTTGTGGACTTCGGCGCCGCCCGCGAATACCCCAAGTCGTTCGTTGATGATTACTTTAACATCGTGTGGGCTGCAGCTAATGAAGACGAGAAGACGCTGGTGGACTATTCCATCAAGATGCACTTCCTTACAGGCGACGAGTCTCCGGCAATGATGCGTGCTCATGTTGCCGCAGGCATGGTGGTTGGCGAGCCATTCCGGTCGCACGAGCCTTTTGATTTTCAGAAAAGCAAGCTCACAACTCGGCTCGGTCAGCACACTGAAGTGTTCATGCAAGGCCGCCTGACACCTCCTCCGCAGGAGGTGTATTCTCTGCACCGCAAGCTTGCAGGGGCTTTCCTAATGTGCATCAAGCTTCGGGCTGTTGTACCTTGCCGGGATGTGCTCGAAAACTTGCAGCGCCAGTATTACTTGTAGATGGAAGGACAGCAATAAACGCTAGATGTTCAAACACCCTGCACTAGAAGAAAGCTCTAATCGCTGGATAGCGCACAGGGAGACGTTGTGCAGACTAAAGTGCTTTCGCGAGCTCCCTAAATCAAAAATTCATTGCCTTTGAGAACTGGAGGTTGTGGTTTGTGGACATTTCGGTGAATATGGTAGTGTAAGCTTGTGAAAGTCATGCTCACAGCTTCCTGAATGATCTTTTCAGTGCGATACAAGAACAGCAGGCATGAGAAAGGTAGCGCGTCCCACTCAACTGCGGTGTGCTTGTCAGGCTGGACAGATGCCAATTTCGAGAAAGGCGGCGTCGACTTCAGGTCGCACGCAAAAAGCTCCCATTCTTCGATTCACCGAGTTAGCATAACCAAGCTTGCGTCAGAGCCGCACGTCACCTGAACTGCAGTATCATGTTCCTGGCCGAATTACGAGCCAGAGAAGCCGAACGTCAGTCATATCGAGATAGTATTCGTAGACTGATTGGGGTTAGTTGTCAGAACCCGGTTCCCACGTGTCTGCGTCGTTTTATAACTATGCAATGAATGCTGTCGTGTATGACAATGAGAAAGGGAAGCTCTGGCGCTGATGGTCAAGGCCTTCCGAATGAAGCGAAGCAAGCAAAGAACGTGGATGAGGTAAAACAGGAGGTACAAGATTGGTGAATAATACTTCATACGGAACGAGTTATCTAACGACGAAACTATGATAAGGCCCGGCAGGTATCTACACCAGCAGCGAATAGACAACCTCCGACAAAAGAAGACCCATTCCAGCGCTTTAAGAAAATGCTCAAATTCGGCGTCCCTCAAGAGGTTGTAGAGGACAGAATGCGAAGGGATGGTATCAATCCTGCTGGCCTGAATGGTCCCGTTCCTGAAGGTCAGATCTACATTCAACAGGCCCCCCAACTAGTTCCATCAACTCCAAGGCCGTCATTCACACGCAAGAAATGGCACTGGGCACCCGTTCCAAGCGATAAACGTGCCTCACCTCTTGTAGGAGGGTCAGCCTGGACCCAACGCAGCGAAAGGGGGGCTGCGCAGCGGATTTCTGACACAACAAAGAATCATATATTGAGTCACATTACCAGTAGGAATGGGGCCACACTGAAGAAGAGCACCAAGAACTCCGTGCCGACCATAGATAATGCAACCCCAACAACCCAGAAGCACTCTCGAGTGATCAAAATGGGCTGTCTGCGAATGATGAAGGGTCAAAAGAGCCTGAACTTTGAGCTTGCTGTAAAGCGCATCAAGAAACCGTTCGCAACATTAGCCGAAGACCTTGACGACCTGACCGCTGTTTACCTCAAGGACACGGATATTAGGACTATTCTGGCCATGTGGCCGAGCATGGCAGAGCAGCTCGTGCTGAATGAGTTGCTAGGAAATGGTGCACCGCTCGGGCTTGTAAGTAAGGTGCGAGTTGTGACACATTCATTTTTTCTTATAGTGATTTTGTTTGTTTCGGACTCCACTCAGAGCGAGCAATTCTTCGTGGCAATCCGCACAGTACCGATGGTAAAGGAAAAGCTCGAATGTCTCTTGCTGAAACTAGAATTTGGTTCGCGCGTGCACGAACTGAGGTAGTACACGTTTAGCATGAAAATGATCTCTTTGCAGCGATAATCTCACCAAGATAGGTGATGCTTTGACCGGTAGACAAATGGTGCTACTTGTGACGAGGGCTCTAAATCAACTTTACTCAAGCGGCAAGTATCTGAAACTGATGTGGGCTCTGCGGGACTTTGGCAACTTTGTCAACCAACAAGACGCGGAGGCGAAGTACGACCAAAGCTTTTCTCTGGAGTCGCTGCTCGCTTTGACGCAGACGAAGTCATCCATCGATCCTACGAAATCGCTATTCGATTTGTTCGTGGATTTCATCGCGGTGAGAATCCTCGCTCTTGATGGTTTTGGTGACGTATGTCTGCGATTCAATTCTAACCAGGGTGTGTGTTGCAGCAAGATTACGGAGACAAGAGTGCGAAGGAGAACTATCTCTTGGAGTTCTACGAAGAAATCAGCCAGGTTCCTTTGTGCTGGAACGTGTCTGTGAGCACAATAACAACAGAAATGAAGCAGCTCCGTCAGGGCCATCAACTCGTTGCATCGCTAGCTTCAGCGAGGGGTAATTCGTCGGATTCCGCCGAGAAGGCCGCGCGGTCGCGGAAAGCGTTTACTGGATTCGCCGAGGAAGTTGACGGTGAGCTGCGCGATGTGCAGAAGCTGCTCAACGACCTGGAAATCAGCGTGAGTTCTTACCATGTGCTCACACGGCAGCTCACCCGATAGTAACGCATGTGTTGCACTCTATCAGAAAAAGCTGTTCAGGTCCAAGTACGAGGAGAACGAGGATTGGCCGCTCGACCAGCACTTCAACATCATCGCTCGCTTCGTGTCCGAGTTTAAGGCTCGTGCTGTTGCAGTCCAGCTGACCCCACCCCAGCTCAACCTCAAGTGCACTTCCCACAAAGTGGCAGCACCGTTGACACGAACTGCACTCGCGCCAGAAACGCTCCGCTAGACTAGGCAAGCCGTAACGTCGACTGAAACGAAGCGATATATTACGTGTGGCCACTGGCCCCTACTGTGTGGCACATTATTGATACAGGGCGTGGCTGGGTGACGCCCATAACTTAGATGGTGGGATGCTGAGGTCTAGAGCCCGATCATGGCGGCGTGCTTGCAGATGAAGAGCATGAAGCGGTTGCGACACTCGCGGAGCTGGTCCTGCATGTCCACGAGCGCGAAGTGGCTGTAGTGCACGCGGCACAGGTACTGCATCATGGCGAGCATCTGCTGGCACATCTCACGAATCTGCGGCACGGTGAGCGCCTGCGAGGACGCCATAAGATCGCCGACGCGGTCCAGCGCGGCCGAGAAGCTGCGCACGGGCGCAGCGTCGCACTGCAGGTCCCTGCACAGGTCGGCGGCCACGAAGAGCAGCAGCTCCAACTCCTCTCGCAGCAGCGTGGCCTCCTCGAGCACCATCTCGTACTCGAGCTCGGTCCACGAGCAGCGCGCGCGCTTCTCCCTGCAGTCGTCGCTCAGCACGATCTTGCGCTTGCGGCCGGCGGCGACGGGCGGCTGGTGCTTGTCCACTAGCAGCATGTTGGCGGCGTCGAAGCTGACGGGGCGGAAGAGCGAGCCCTGGCTGACGGCTATTGTGGCTGAGTTCTAACGGTCTTTAGGGCGAGTTACCGAGCTTTGCACTCGGACGGGCACTTTGATAAATGAGCGACAGGTTTCGGCGCCGCGCTTTCAAATTTTTCGGGCCCGGATGGCGACTGCGTGTCGACGAAAAATTCGGGTCGGACTGCGCCTCAGTACATATACATGTATGTATGGGAAAGTATGGGGGGAAAGGTGCTGCTCGGATTAAAAAGGGTCTTGCGCTGAGTATGCAGGCGACCGCACTTGAGTTCAGTATGCAGAGCAAATCCAACTGTTGCACTTTTGTGCTATTTTGAGGCCGACCGTAAGTGAAAATTCTGCTTTCAGCCAGCAGTGGTGCGTGACTCGGTGGGGGGAGTAAACAGCGCTAGGCTGAGCCATCTGACCGAGTTACAGCCGCCGAGTAGATGGATGGTCAAAGTTTTCGAGAATTTTGGAGACGGCGCGGCTCAAATATCGCATCGGGAAACTTTTTCACAAGCGCGCAGGACCTTTTCTCAACCGAAATCCGCTCGATTGTACATGTATCTGATTTGATCGGTGCTTGCCCGCGTTGCCCATGACCTCCACGACCGCGGCGTGCAAGCGGGGGCGGCGCTACGTGGAAAATGCCGCCGAAGCCACCTCGCTCGCGCGAGGAAGCGACGCTGAATAACGGCCCCGCCCATGGCAAGGCCATCACCGACTCGGCGGCTAATTTTTGCAACGCGACAGATGGTTTGTCGCTGGCTCGCTGGCAAGAGTCTTCACCGCTGAGCAACAGCTATCAATAGCGCCCTGCAACTTGTGACGGCGCTGCGACTGCTCCGGGCTCGTCACTGTGCGATGGAGCCCAGGACGCCGAGCCCCACACGGCTCTTTCTTGGCCCATCGGCTTGGGCTGCAGCCGAGTCGCACTTGCAGGCGCTGACCGACTCGACGCCAGGTTTGTCAGAAAATTTCGACCGTTCAAAGCTAGTATCAGAAAGATATCAGCAGGCAGAAAGCCTGCAGGCGAGTGGTCATGCCGAGGTCTCGAGGACGCACGTGAGAGAGGGTCTCATAAACATTTGTATCAATAAACTTTGGGCCGGTGATCCGGAGCAGCTCCATCCGTTCGGCATCACCGCATGGATGCCGAATAATGTCGCTTGGAAATTCGGTGGGGGCAGCGGCAGGTCCGCCCCGTGTAATCGAGCGGGTCGTGAAGCAAGGTGCAACGCGAGCATGCGCTTTGCTCGAGGTTCGATTTTTGGCAGCGAACGAATGGACGCCGTGGGATGCCCTGAGGCTACGATCTTAGAATTTTTGGTTGAAGCGGCGGAACTGGCAACTAGTCGGAACATGGCTACTTTCCTGGAGATGGGCGCCATTGGTCGTTCCACCGGGCCTCCAGTGCTGAATCAGCACTGGAGGCCCGGTGCAGCTGAAGGTTACCAACGCAAAAGGCCCCGGCCGCCCACATCTCTGATGCCTGGTTCAGCCCTTGAACCCAGCGGTTATTAATAACAGCATCTTGACTTGCAGAGAGAATATCAAGGATTGCAGCGCAGCCCCAAATGTTGCCTTATGGTGAGCTTCGCTGCAACCGCTGAATTCAAAAGGTCAGCACGTTGGTTTCTGCTTGGGTACCAGCGGCTGGAGCGTGAAAGTTGGGAGTCGTTATGCTATGCACTGTTATACACCATTGCACGGCGTTATTCTCAAAGTCAACACTCAAAATCAAAATGTGAACGCTCAAATTCAAAATGGCTCCGAAATTTTATATCTTTTCCAGTATGCATTTATAAGATTAATATTGGTTGGCGCCAATACCATGGCGGGAACTTTGTGGCATGGCGGGAACTTTGTTGCGAACACTGCGCTTGTGGTTGCCAGCTTCAGTTCCAGTCTGGCAGCATGTCAGACACCAAGTACAAGCAGTACCCACGGCAGATGCGCGCTTGCATCCTGCAAGTGGCCAAGGACGCGAAGGACGGGAAGACCGTGGCAGAGCTCCACGGGGTCAACGACCGCA
>BSXT01002399.1:0-11531 GCA_030267785.1 Phytophthora fragariaefolia | reverse complement strand
CAACGGACTACTGCTTTACAGCGCAGTTGACGACAACGCTGATCGGGTTGTCGTCCCGGACGATCCTGAGTTGAAGCTCAGGATCAATTACGAGTATCACGATGCCCCGACTTCGGGACATCCGGGTCGTGAGAAGACATACTTGCTTCTCACGCGTGACTTCTACTGGAGTCACCAGTACAAGTGGATACGAAAATACGTACACGCCAGCAAGGTTTGCCAGCGCGTTAAGCCTCCGCCATTCTCGCAGGCTCCACTTCAGTCACTTCCGATTTTGTCGGAGTGTTGGCAGTCCATTTCAATGGACTTCATCTTTGGTCTTCCACCTGATAACAAGCGGAGAACTGGTATCGTGGTCTTTGTTGACCGTTTCAGCAAGATGGTGCATCTTGCTGCAGTTCCAGCAGAAGTGACAGCCAAACCGACGGCGCGTCTGTTTGTTGACATTGTGTTTAGACACCATGGCATGCCGATCGATATGTATCTGATCGTGATCCGCGCTTCACAGCGCGTTTCTGGCAAGAAGTGTTTACACTTCTTGGCACGCAGCTATCCATGTCGGCTGCGGATCATCCTCAGACCGACGGACAAACCGAGCGCATCAACCGAGTCCTCGTTGACGCACTGAAGAGCTACGCTCACTCGTTCCATCATTGGAGCGACTGTCTGCCGATGGCGGAGTTCGCCATCAACAACTCGGTGCATGTCTCGATGGGACATACACCGTTCTACGTGAATGGCATAAGGCATCCACGCGTACCGAGCGTGCTCGCTGCGGTAGCTCCTTCCTTAAGTGGGGGAGGGTATCCGGTTTTGCCAAAACCGAACAAACACGCTGATATGAGCAACATATCAGCTATGTCGACACGCGCGCGAACCGCGCGTAGTCCGTTCAACGAGAGCACAGTGTCTATGCCGGGCGTAGACACTCTAAACATCAACGAGCAACACACACAGGCCGGGCCTGTAGTGAACAAGGATGACGAGCTGAACACTCAGTTCATCTCGAAGGCTGTGGACTTTGTCCAGCGCCGACAATCTGTCATACGGTTTGTCCAAGACGTCATTGCAGCTTCTGTCGACCGACAGAAGCTGAACGCTGACAACAATGGCAGAGGCAACACTAATGAATTCAAAGTTGGTTCATTAGTACTGTTAGCTACACAGAACCTAGATAAACATGCAGTGTCTGACTTCGGAGCAAGCAAGCTTGCTCCGCCCTTCATCGAACCCTTCCCCGTGTTGGCGAAGCACGGCAACGCGTACACGTTGGACATACCGTCCAGCATGCGCCTCCACCCAACCTTTTATGTTGGGCGGCTGAAGCCATACGCGCAACACGGGTCACCTACTCTTGGTGACTCGGCGCCGACGCCTGTTCGAGCGCGCCGATGCGCGTTCGTAAGACAGTCAGCTTCGGCCCAAGGTCGACCTGCACGTTCGAAGCGGTCTGCGCGACCTGCGCGAGCTGGGCCTTCAACAAGGCCAGCTCCTGCTTCAACGCAGCAAACTCGGTCGTCTGGAGGCCTTCAACAGCCTCCAGGCGATCAGCGGAGTCTGGCGGACCAGACCCGCGGCGTCTTCCCGGCGCCTCCACTGCCACTGCGAGACACACAGGGAGCGACTCGCTGGATCGTCCAGCGAATTATTGATCGTCGGATCCGGAAACAAGGTCCGAATCATTTTCGTATTGGTTGGAAAGGATTTCCTTCGAACCACGATACGTGGAAGCCGCGGAACGCCCTGATGCGGGACGTTCCGGAAATGGTGACGCATTACGAAGTCCGCCATCACCAAAGCCACCGAAGGGCGTAAAACTTGAGCGAGAGCTGTAGTCACCCACAGCTGTCGGCAGAGTGCTGCGCCCACCAGCAGCACTCGAAGACATCTGCGCAATCAAGTTTGTGCGCAGAGTCTTCAGCCTCTCGGACACACGTACACCAATGTTCCCGTTAATGTCCCGTCGGCCTCGCGCACTGCCCCGACGTGGCAGTGCTCGCACGCGATGCCCATCGGCACCGCGCACGGAATGCCCGCTTCGACTACACCCCAGTGCAGTCACTCAATGTTGGGACGCTTAGAGAAGCGCTCATAGCTTTCGCGCGCTAAGCGAACACGCTGACGGTAACCAGCTCGATCCTTGTTGAAGTTTTCCAGCTTTGACAGAGTGCCTGCCACTCGGGCACTCTGCTTCTACGGGAAGTCATATTATTCCCGTACCATCGGAGCTCATAGAACAGTCGGATGTAATAATCGTGTCTTTAATCTGTCGCCGGATCAAAGTCGAGCTTCTTAGTGACATCATCGTCTATGATACCACTACACGAGTACAGTGCGTACTGACTCGGCGGAGCAGTACTGCCGAAGCGAGATTGGATCTGGATCTCGCTTGGCGACGGCATCCATGGGTCGCGCACTGCTCCAGTGCGCGACGCCACAACACTAGACGGAGTGAACTCGCCTCCGCGGGCTGGACAGTGGTCCAGCGTCAGCGAGCGGTCTATCGCTGTCGCTGTCGCTGCGCAAGCGCTTCGAGCTCGAAGCGTCCAAGTCGTACTCACGAGGACAACGCGATCCCACACTTGGATCATCACGTCTTGAAGACAAGGTTTCCTCGTCTTCTTCGCCATCTTCCTTGTCGGCATCGCTACCGACATCGAATAGAGCTTCGAGCTCATCGCGGGCAAACACCGTGTTGCCGCGCACCTTCTTGTAGTCCCCAAGTGACATCGTTAGCTTGGGCCAGCATGACGTCGTCACAGTTGAAGTGACGACGGAAGACGAAGCCAAGAGAGACATGCACTAATGGATACATTCGGGTGGGCCACATTGCAGTGTGGCCACCATTCATAGTAGGAAGCGATTCTATTGGCAGAAAGCAATAGATATCTGCCGATAAGGAGCATGAATTAGAACAGAGATTCTCGTTGGCAGATCCTCTCTTTATAGATATCAGTTTTAGGAGGCAATGCCAAAGTTAACATTCAAATTCAGTTCTCATTTTCTACCAAAAAAGGTTTATTAATAGTCTTTATTTATATTTAACTATACTTGCAGCGCTAAGCATACTTAATCTTAATTAACTACATCTACGCTTCCTCCTACACGCCGCGCACACGTGTAAGCTAAAGTAGTGAGCTAAGTAAGCCCACTACATCAGCTAAGAGCGCAGTGCGAATGTTGTGCGATGGCGCTTCAAGCACACATGTATTTTATCGCTGCTCGGTTTTGCTGCTAGCGAGTGCTAGATTGTTTATAAGAAAAGAAATAAAAAAGGAAATAATAGTGCCTCATTGCATCCTAGGTGTACGTCTGCCATACCCCGACACTGTCTTTGCTCACGACGCATGAAATATGCTGTGCTCGCCTTCTTCATCCCACAGGTTTTGTCCGTTCTCTATTTGTCCGCGTGTGCGCGCAGGCAATAATCGGATGGAGATAAGGAGTGATAGTATAAATCATAATTAGACTTTTAAGTGCATTGCAAAGTGAATTCACAGTGTCCATCACGTTGAAGTCCTGAAGTTACTTCACATCGTTGCACACTGCTCTCGAGGTCACCTCACGAACCCACCAGCTTGAGCAATTGCGTGATCGTCGCCATACAACTCCGCGGTAAACTTAAAACGAATTTTACAGCTTCTTCGCGCACCTCGCGACTTGGTTTGATATTCGCCAATTTAACTAACCCAGTGTGATGTTGGGGCCGAAGATTGTTGGTAGTTGAAGTTTCCTGAGCAGAGTGTAGGTCGCTTGGTGTCGATGTGCGGGGTAGAACGTGTAAAAAATGCAACTGCTAGCCTAACCTGTATGCCTCGCTGTGCTCCTACGCGAGCTCATGGCGATCTTTGCGTATCTCTGGTTCATTGTTTTTTTTCCATGTTTTTTCTACCTAACTGCGTGTCCACGGTGACGGTAAGTCCTATTGGGTAGTATTCACATGAACCTTATGCCTCTGGCTGCGAGAAAGCAAGCCCGAGCTATTACGCCATATCGCTCTGGCTTGCTTGCTCAGCCGGCAAGAGGTGGGAATGACATCTCCCGCCGGTTGACTTTACGTTTGCGGAGTCGATACTTATCACGAAGCTGGTGGGTGAAAAAAATGTCCTTGATTTGAGCTCTGCTTTCTCAGGTAGTCTCATGCTCCGGTAATCCATGCCACTTCACGAGCCAGTGACATTTACGACATCTAGTTCTTTTCTCGACCAGCTTCTCCATAATGTAGAGCTCTTCTCCAGTTTCCTCGTCCAAGGTCAGAGGTGCTGCCTTCGGAATCAGTCGAATCGGGAAATCCTCATAATTCGTAAGGTAATGAATTATCAACTCTACTTTGAACGTAGGATTGAGACGTTTCATCGTGTGCGGAAGTATTAACTTCGCCATATTACCGTTCACCATGCGTCCAATCACGAATGGTCCAACCTTCTTAGCCGCTACTTTCGCTTTCTTCAATTCCGTGTTCTGATTTTCGCGGTAAGTCCTTCATGCCGAGCAGCACTAAGTCGGCTTCCTTGAAAACAACTTGTAGGCGCTTACGATCGTAGTACGCTTTCTGTCTTGCTTGTGATTCTTTCAAATTCTGTCGAGCACGCTCCACGATCTTTTGCCGTTCTTTCGTGAAGTTCTTCGCAAGCTCCGCGAGAGTGACATCATTTTTTATTGTAGTAGGTCTTTCATTTCCGCTGCCACGATGTTTGACACTTTGCGTCTCGTATCCAATTCGAATGGTGCAAAACTTCGTCGATGCGTTGATGAGAGTCGAATGTGCATATTCGATAATTCCAAGGTGTTTAACCAATGGTCACCATGAAACGAGACCAATACATCACAATGCATCTATGAGAACGAGGTTCCAGCGCTCTGTGTGGGCCATCTGCCTGAGCTCGATGCGTAGTTGTCATGCTGAGTTTAATACCTATCAACTTCATCAATGATTTCGAGATGGCCGAGATGAACTTCGAATCGCGATCACTGGTGATGACCTTTGGCAATCCGTGGTGTCTAACAACTGCATCAAAGAAAATGTTGGTTATGTCCTTTAGCTGTCGAATATGTAGGTACATAGGATTATTATCACATGTGACCCCACGTGGTCACAACTTATGAAAGATGGATTAGTTTGTGCAGGAGGCGACGCGATTGGCCGTCATCGTTGAAGACGATCAGTCCAAAATAGAGTGGCGTCGCCGTTGCTGTTCGAAGTCATTGCGAAAGAAACAATGGAGAGAGGGAAGCTCAATCTTCAAGCTTCACGGCAGGGAGGCCATCACCAAGAGAGACTATCTCCTCTCGGCAGCAGCAAGTACCCGCTTTCTGACCGATTACCTCTTCAATCAGGACGCTTCAATAACGCAAGTACTTACCTCTGGCCAATGGGCATGTGATTCACCGAATTGTGGTTAGAGCGTGCGTCTTCACAAGAAGAAGAAAAGACACAGCGATACGCCCCACCGCTAAACGTGAGTGTATTCCTATTGACGCATGGTACGTAAACCGTATACATTTGCTCCACTCGCCTGAGTGTGATTCCACGCGGTGTGTCTCTGTTCGACAACTTGCAGAATTAGCCAGGGTCAAATATACAATTCGAGAAGGATACAGCACAGCGCGGGCTCGTGTGGCCGCTTCGGCAAAGTTGATCGATGACGTGGACGTGGATACTAGGCCAGCGATAGTGTTCCTAGCGACGAAGCGTGCCAAGCATGTATATGATGCGCATTCACCGCCCAATGATTGGTACGATTTGATCGTACCTTACTTGAAGGAACTCGTTCGATTGAATCCGGGTTCACGCGTGACCTATCAGTTAGATGACTGTGGACGCTTCTTTAGATCTTTTTTTATATATTGGTCCGTTAATTGCTAAGCAAGATCCGTGGCTTCCGCTAATGGAGTGCGACAGGACTCATATGAAAATTCCTACAACGGTATTTGTCTTATGATGTTTGTCAAAGACGGAGACTGGAAGAACGGTCCCGTCGCAATTGGATTCGTTCACAAGGAGACCAACGAAATCTTCAAATGGTTTCTAGCGAACTGCGTCGCTGCCGGATTACGAGTGGCGGATCGACCAGTATTCACCGACCGGGGTAAGCAAGGTAGCGCCCAATTGCGTCTTGCTGATCAAGGTGTCCAGGTGAATATAAAATTGTGCACGCTCCACGTTTTTTATAACGTGTGTGATTGATTTTTGCACAGGCGATCCGAACATAGAGAGCATTCAGCCGTATGTGTTTCGACTTCGGGCAGCTACAACAATGGCCGAGTATGAATAGGCTCTTACTTTAATTCAAAAACCTTCACAGCAACTCGTGTCGAAAAAATTGGCGCCAAGGAAGTAAATCAAGCTCTGCACGAATATTTGCGTCGCATTCACCCCATAAGCTGGACAACATTTGGAAACGGCGCGCTCACACAGCCGAAATTGAACGCTATCAGCAGCGAGTGGTCAAAACATGTGTTTACGGATGTAGCCGCCCGCGTTTTGGAGGCCGAACAACCAGTGCTATCGAAGGCGAAAACAATGCTTTACGCCTTAGTGGTGCACGAGATCAGACTGTATATCGACAATTTGTGAAGTATTGCAGTCGAGCTGCCAACAAACTTACCACAAAAAGAAGCTGCATCGCACTGGATATCAAAAACCCACATCGTAACATCGCGGGCGAAAACTATGCTTATCGCTCAGGTAAAAGCCGCACGGTCATGCACTGTCCAAGCTTCATCGTATGACGTTTTCCGAGTTGATGATACGAAGCGATCATTAGAAGAGCATACAGTAGATCTCAACGGTATTGCTCCTGCCGCGAAGGCATCCACTCGAGCGGTTGACGTGGATTTAAGAATAGGCACTTGTACCCGCTGTCCCGATCGTGAGCACTTACAGCTTCCATGCCGGCATATACTGGCCGTGCTGTACAGCATCACCGACGCCCGAATGACAAACGCTCGCGCGCTTCCGTTTTTTTTACCGATCATTTACAGTAGCGGGTTATTAGATGCGTTCCAGAATGTCGCCATTCATCTTCCACTTGAGGCTACACTAATTCTTGAACAATTCATTCTGCCACCACCCCTCTACAATCAAGCAGGCGGTACCGGTAGCCGCTTTAAAAGGGACGCATCTAAGAGAAGCAAGCGATTTTCCATTCGAGGGGAACCCTACACAAAGTCATCGAAAGCCACCGCCACCGCCTCGACAAGCTTATTCCAGCAACGCTGTCATTGACGCCATAGAATCATTTTTATGCTGAAATCAGTGCAGCTACCAGGGTACCCCGGAAACCATACAAATGCAATAACTGTGGGATAGCAAACGGCTACAACACAGGACGCTGCTTAACCCAGCAGAGCGGTGCAGAAATTGTCAATGCTGTCTCGCCAGGAGTCTACGTTCTCGGAGAAAGTCCCTTCACAACGCTGGCATCTCTCGGAACTACGTTTCATGACACAGAGAGATTGATATTGCTTATTCTAACAGGTTTTGACTAAACAACTTACTCATATATCTTTACGTCAAGATTTATGGAGATGGGGCTCGTGTGCGCCAGTTGTTTTTCATAAATTGTGATCACTTGGGGTCATGCGTGATAATAAACCCGGTGCATACTTCGCTCGCCTAATCTGTTTGTCCACGGCGACTAGTATTGCATCAAACCCTTCTGACACTGGCAAACCCGTGATAAATCCGTTGACACCAGTTCCCAGCATTTCTGTGGTACTGGTATTGGTATTAGCAGTCCTGTTTCTGGCTGTTGGACTTTCATCGAGCACAAATCTCACAAGTGCGCACGTATTCCCTTATATCGCGGTCCATAGTAGGCCGACAGTACTATTGAGCTGCTTTGAGGTACGTCCGTTGGCTACCAGGGTGCGCTGATGACTTTCCATCTTGAAATTTGACCATGACGTTTGTTTGAAGCTCTTTCACGTTCGGCACACTCAGTCGATATACCGTTTCACCCTTCTTCTGTTTGAAAAACAGAGCCGCGGACGGCGGGTCCCTGAAGGTGCCGAAGCGTGGCAGCGTGATCCTGGAGACCAGGGCCTCGGGCAAGAAGACCAATGTGAAGTTGTTCGACGTGCAGTACGCCGAGAGCCTCGAGAGGAACATCATTCCGTATAGCTTGCTGGAGAAGAAGGGTTTCAGGATGGAGTACCGAGGCCCGCACCGCGTGATAGCGGCAACGTCGGACAAAGGGCCCTGCACCACAAACCAAGAGAGCGGTCACAGCGCCGGAGACGTGCTGCTGGCTGCACTAGCGGAGGCCCAGGAAGGTGTCGGACCGGACGTGCAGGTCGGGACGCTCATGCAGTTCCACCGCAGACTCGGCCACCTGAACTACGACACAATCGTGAAGATCGCTAAGGACCCGGCTTCGGGGATCGCACTCGCTAACCACCAGCGCGACAACTGCCTGGCCTGCGCACAGGGCAAGCAGACCAAGAACGCGCAGTCGCGCAAGGACACGGGTGCCAACTCGCCCATCGACGTCATTGGCGGCGTGGTCTACTCGGACCTGAAAGGGTCCGTAACACCCAGGGACAGGCTGGAAAACCGCTACATGGTGAACTTCATCGACCACAGGACGAACCACTTCCGCAGTTTCCTGGCCAAGACCTAGGACGTGGCGGCACTAATTCCAGCACTTCATGGTTTTCTTCGAGCGCCAGTTCAACTACCGCATCCACGTCCTACGCACGGACGGCGAAGTAGGGTACAAGCCCCTGGACCTCTTCTGCGAGCAGACCGGTATCGCGCGCCAGATCAGCGAGCCCAGAAACCAGGCCAACAACGGCAAGGCCGAGCGCATGCACCGCACCATCATGAACATGGTGTGGAGCATGGTGTTCGCGTGTGGGTTGCCGCTGAGCTTCTGTGGAGACGCCGCCTACATCCTGAACCGGAGCCCAAGCAAGGGCAACCTGGGGTTCAAGTCGCCCATGCAGACTCTGACCATGCGCACCCCCGACATCAGCAACATAGTGGCGTTCGGCTCGCCGTGCACAGTGCACCACGACGCCAAGAACAAGTTGTTGGGCGAACACGGCAAACCGGTCATGATCATCGGCAAGAGCGATGAGATGAAGGGGTACAGAGTGTACCTCCTCAAGGACAGGGCGGTCGTGGTGGCGCAGCACGTTAGGAATGTAAAGACGCTCATGGCCATCCAGATCGAGCAGCTCAGGCGCATACATCTCCAGGACTCGGGGGAGTTGAAGGAGGAAGAGACCGGTGTGGCCACACCAGACGCGGTCAGCCTCGCGGAAGGCGGCGGCACTGGAGAGCACCAGCAACAGCGAGGTTGGGGCGGCCCCCGACGAGTCAACAGCCACGTGCTGCACACGAAGTGGGTCTTCAAGACCAAGACCGGCGCCGACGGCGCCATCGAGAATTTCAAGGCCCGCCCGGTGCCCTGCGGCAACGAGCAGCTGTACGGCACCGACTACAACCTCACGCTCGCTGCAGTCATGGAGCTGAGCACCGTCAAGGTGATCCTGGTGTTCGCGCGGCGCTGGCGCGTCCCTGCCTGGCACGGGAACATCCCGAACGCGTACGTGAAGGCCAAGAAGGAACAGCACTTGGAGATCTACCTGGCCATCCCCAAGGGCATGATCGTGCCCGACGAGGTGCTGCGCGCGTGCGGCGTGAGCAGCTACAAGAAGCTCGCGCTGCGGCTGGAGAAGTCATTGTATGGTCTGAAGCAGGCCGGAAGGCTGTGGTGCCAGCTGCGTCACGCTAAGTTGGTGGAGCTAGCCTTCGCGCGCTGCATCACGGACATGTGTCTCTACTACAAGCTCGACGGCAACGACATGGCCATCGTGGGCGTATACGTGGACGACCTGCTTGTCACCGCGTCCACGCCGGACCTGGTTGAGGACTTCTTTGTAGCCATGAACATCCTGCCCATCAAGGACTTGGGCAAGGTGAACAAGTTCCTCGGGATGCGCGTGCATCTCGACGAGGCGGACGGCGACAGCCTGGCCCAACAAGCCGCCATCGAGGAGCTGCTGGAGCCGCTCCGGCTGACGGACGCGAACGGCGTCAAGACGCCCATCGGCGAAGAGTCCAACGACGCCAAGCCCCTAGAGCTGCAGCTGCTGCCGAGCGTCGCTACCAACAGCGAGCCCACGATTCGGGTTTTCCAGTCGCTGGTCGGCAGCTTGCTCTGGATCGCTCGGTGCACCAGGCTTCACATCAGCTTCGCGGTACACAAGGCGACCAGGCACACGCACCAGCCGTGGACGAGCGACTGGAAGCTCGCGCAGAGGATCCCTCGGTACTTGAAGGCCACCAAGACCCTCAAGCTCCGCATGGACGTCGGCGCGGCTGACGGACGCTGAATCCAGGTGGAGAGCTGGAGCAACGCGGACTTCGCGGCCGACAAGGGCGACCGGATGTCGGTGACCGGGGGCGCAGTCACCATGGACGGAACGATCGTGGACTGGGTCTGCAAGAAGCAGACGGGCGTATCGTTGTCCACCATGGAGGCCGAGTTCACGTCGGCTTCCCACGTCGGACGAGAGCTGCTCGGGCTACGAGAGCTGGTGCGCGAGCTGCACCATGCTGTCTCCCAGTCCATGTCCATGCACATGGACAACCAGGCCGCCATCAAGCAGATGGAGTCCGAGGGCAGCATGTCAAGCGCCAAGCACGTCGACATCCGGATCAAGTTCATCTGCGACTACGCACGCAAGGGCATCGTGGAGACCAAGTACGTCGAGTCGCGCTTGATGAAGGCGGAGCTACTGACCAAGGCATTCCCCGCACCCAGGATGGCGGAACTGCGCCAGATCTTCCACTTGACGTAGGCGACGACCGAGGAGGAGTGTTGGAAGAGCTGTTACCCACGTGGACCACAGCAAGGACCGCGGTCTGGAGGACCGGTTCGGCCGCCTCCTCCTCGTTTGGGAAAGCTCTGACGGCTGGACTCCATGACAAACATCAAGGACGCCAAAGACAGCACGAACGAGGTTAGCTAGCTAGGATAGATTACTCAATTCTAAATATACGACGGGATCCCCACTACTACCAGCGACTAACATGGACGTCGTCGTCCACGTCGCTGTGTGACTTCATTCGCATCCCTGGACGTGGTGTACGCTTTACGTGCACCTCACCCGGCGTCGCAACGAAGCTAGGTGGTGTGGCTGTCCGTATTTCGGATCAGACTACATCATCAAGGCAGCCAGTATGTTCGACCACATGTACTATGTAGACCTGAAGAACGTACCCTCGGACCTCGACGACAACACCATCTACAACGTCTTCAAGATGAAGGGGCTGACACCTCTTATCACGCCGATGTTCCAAATGGAAACGCTCACGTCTCATGCTCGTACGGTGTGGTTCAACACGGCGGGCTGCCCAAGCCAGCTGATGGTAAGCAGCACCACCGCTCTTAGCGAAATATTTTTCGATGGCTATGACCGACTGGTGTTTGTTCAACACAAGGCACGTGCGTTGAACACCCTGCCTCCATATATTGCTGCGGGGCAGAATCAGCGCACCTCCGTGTCGCAGAAACGCA
>BSXT01002398.1:0-15035 GCA_030267785.1 Phytophthora fragariaefolia | reverse complement strand
CTTAAGAGAGTGAAATGAACACAATGCTCCGTTGCTTAAGATAATTGTAGCTTCATTAGGATCATTTATTTTCTGTCTTTGCTTTTATCCGACGAGAAGGTGTATGGACACCATGGGGAGTGAAGAAGTGCTATTTTTAATCCATTTTAATCTAAGAAGGATAAGAAGCACTGTAGACTGGTATAAGGAGAAGGAGAAGGAAATGTAAGCTGTGGTTGTGGCTAATGGAATGGGTCTGTGAGTGTTCTTATATGGAGAGAAATGAAAGTGGACACAATGTTCCGTTGCGTCTATATACTCTCCTAGGCACGAGGTTGGATATGTCCACAGCGGATCATCCTCTGACCGACGGTCAGACGGAGCGGGTGAACAGAGTTCTCGAAGACGTCCTTCGGAGTGTCTGCGCTGCAGAACCCGCCAAGTGGAGCACGCTCCTTCCACAGGTGGAATTTGCGCTTAACAATGCAGTGCATTCATCCACGGGTTTCACTCCGTTTTACGTGAATGGGCTGCGGCACCCGCGTACGCCGCTGCGGCATCGAATTTTGGTGGGGGAGAGGCTAATGCCGAAGACCCAAGGGGCCTCCAAGGCCTACGCACGTCCGTCAAACGGAATCTTCGACGTGATGGCATGACCAGAGCTCTTGAGAGTTGCGAGTTGCGGTAAAGTTGCGCAACTTCTTTTGCAAGTACACCAGGTGACGCTGTCACTTTCTCCAAGAACGGATGCTCTAGGGCTCCCCATTTGCTCCAGTCTCGCTCAATCCATGCAATGTCTTTGCGGAACTCATAGACAACACTCATGACGCAATAGTAGTCCAGCCGTAGACGCACGTAGTTCCAGAACATTCCAGCAAGCTGTTGTTAGAAGTTTATCCAGCAGTCTAGCGCTCGCAAATACTTACACAGAGAAGCCGCCCATTTCCGACACCACATACGCTGCTGCAACATCATCATCGGGATTGGAGCCCACAAGCTCGTAATCGTTCGCTTTGCCTCTCTCTCTGGCATATTTGATGAGCGCACTGTTTACTCGCTCTACTAGTTTCTTCGGGATAACACAATTTGCATCGTTGATCACAGATCCCCCTAGCCTTCTGAGTACGATAGGTGATCTTATGAGCATGTAAGCTTTGTCGTAGCAAACTGGATACTGCGTAGCGACCGCCCCCACTTTGTCCAGGTCAGCGGTATGAATCATCCACTTGTAAAAATCACTCAACTGAATAGGGCAGTTGCTAGTAGTCTCCTCAACCGACCACTTCCCTTTTGTTGAAGATTTAGCTCTAGCTGTCAAAGGAATTGGTAACTTCAACACATGTAGACGCGTGATACCACCGGGTCCAGGTGCTGAGGCAGAATCGTCTGAGATCGTTCGTTGAGCAGCACTAGAAGCGGGGTCGGTGGTGCTTAGTAAAATCTCTTGAGATTTTTCGCACAGATCCAGTTCTGGTAGCGACACCTGCGAAGGATTAGTCAAGCAGCATAAATATAACTCGATGTCTTCGTGCGTCACCGGCAGCGGATCGATTGTATCATCTTGTGTAGAAACTCCAGGGCTTGCTACGGCACCTTCGTTTTTGTAAAGTTGCGCAACTTCTGACACTTCAATACTTTGCGCTTGCTGAAAGTCGTGCATGTCTAGGCCATCGTCTGTGTTATCATCCAACTGTACGTCGTAGGGGTCCAGGTTCCACTTCGTTTTGAACGCCTCGACTGTTGAGCGCAAATCAGCAAAGGTCTCGTAGAACGTCTGTGATGGGAGTTGCTGTAGTGTATCAACCAGTGGCATCAACTCAGCTCGGACAACGTTGTATTTTTCGCAGTCCGACACAACGGCCGACTCGCTTTTTTCACCTTTCTTGAGCTTCACATATACAATGCGTGCCTTGGCAGCTAATGAAATACCCGGTTCCGGTGTTTGTGTGGCAACCCCAGACACGTTACTAACCCTGCGTAGATGTTGTAAAGTGCCCTCCACAAATGGTGCTACTGTCAGCGCCTCATTCATCGACCAACGCGGGTAAAGTTGCGCAACTCCAAAAGCGTCCTGGTTGGTCTTCGACACCAAGACACTACATAAATGTTGACAAGGAAGTCTTGTGCACACGAAAAAACAGCAATCACACGATACATATCCAGTTTCAGGCCACATCACCTGCACACGACTTCCCTCCGACAGTACCATAGTGTAACTCGCCCCAGTAACGTTTTTTTTGTGATTCCATTTCCACTCTTTCCCCACCAACTGATACCGCTCCCATTGTGTATTGACTAGTTGAGTCGTGTACGGGGCGAGAATAGTGCCAATTTCTCCGAGAGAAGATGGCAGTGGGTCGGTTACAGGAGGGCACACCTCGAATAAGGAGACTGAGTTGTGGAGGCCTCTTAGTACAATACGCTGGTGCTGCAGCATCACACGTACACACCGGTCGATGCTCGTTTTCTTGCGGATCAACTGCTTCAGCTGATTCCATCCTGCTTCCACACGATTTGTGGTGGTGTTACCCGCCGAGACACAGCGCCGACGGCCGTAGTTTGCCCACATGCTACTGCAGCTCGTCCAATTACGTTTAAAATACTTTGCGAAAGCGGGGGAAATCTTCTTCACACGTCGCTTAAAAATACCCAGTCTATTTAGATACTGCTCCTTTGTGGGAACATACATCATCTCATCAAACAACCGTTCAATTTCGTCGCGATATGATGGCGACACAAAGTATTTTTTTCCGCCGATGATGCGCTCGATGTAGCCCTGAGCATGAAATTGACAAAGCAACGTCTGTAGAAAGTGTTATTAGTATTAAGTTAGTCGCAAAAAATTGAATATAACACGTACGGCAGCTTGTGGGAACGCCTCGCGTAGCGTTGCCCATTCCGTAAAGTCTTTAGACAAGACTCTGAAGGCGGATCCACAACGGATTCAGATCCTTAAACCAACTTAGCACAGCTAGCAAAGTTTCCTTCTGCTGGTTCAGGCAAAGGAAATCCAACACAGAAACGCCTCGGCCACTGGCAACTGTTGCAACCAAAGTTCCTAGACGTAGTACAGAAAAAAACAGCACGTGGATTCAGTTCTTCTTAAGTTCTTATTAACCATGCAAAAGTATATGAAGTTGCGCAACTTGATCGGGAAGAAAAAAAAGTTGCGCAACTGCATCTACAAAAGATGAGCAATTTGGAGCGTACCGACATAGAAACCCAAGTTGGTGCAGTTGTGCGTCCAATCCATTGCCGACGTGTCACCCCAGCGGTCGAAAATAGCTCGCTGAGCTTTTGTCTGCAAAATTATCCCAATTGTCTGTCCCCACTCTCCTTGCACGATGGCACACTTGTTACCAGTATCCGAGGCAAATTAATCTAAAACGGACTTGAGCCTGCTTTCGGTGCTTGTGTTACCAAGTCTAGCATTCATCAGGTTCCGTATCTGCTGAGTGGAAACAGGAAGGCCTAGTACCACGTAAAGCTCCATTAGTAAAACAAAACACCACCTTTTACCTTTCAATATCAAAGCTCTGCACCTGTAGCGTCTGCAACGTAGCTTGCAATCTGTTTCGCCTCAGTGTTGGTTTGGCCAAATGCATCCAGCATCGAGAGCACAGCATCGCTCACCAGATCTTTGCACTGTCGTAAGGCCGTGTAAATCGCATCATTCGTAACGTGATTATGGCATCGATGCTACATTTTTACAGCCCAGATTTAGCTTAAGTAAAAAGAAAAGAGTGAAATATGAAAACCAACCTCCTTCGTTACTTTGATCGTCCACTCAGGTTTGCCTTGCTCTGTCAATTCTCCAGAGTGCACCACTGCTACGCGAAACATAGCCTTACAGTCTCGATATCGTTCCCTTCGCTTGATCCGTTTGCCTGTGGAGCGCGACTTCTGCTGGCAACCGAGGGTACACACATACTTCCGGAACGCATATCCAAATTCAGAGGGAACTTGGCGCTCAGGGTGATTCTTCCTTTTGCTGTTGTATAGCTTGGTCGACTGGCAGTCCCTCGTACGATAGACAACGAGATTACGCTGCTGAAACCGCTCCCAAAAGTTGAAAAATGCGCCCCATGAGTCAAACGTCTTGTTCAGTATACTTGGTACTACTGCAAGTGGTAAGGGTGGACGAGCTGGGGCATTCAACACCAACGAATCAGTACCTCAGCGTAGATTCAAAAACTGAAACGTGCTTCCTTACCAGGCGGATCTGCTGACGGCTGGGTTGGCTCCACATCGCTGCTATTGCTACTGATAGCATCTCTGTCGCTATATTCTTCGTCGCTGACCGTGGAGGAATGCTTACGCTTCTTCTTCTGGGACGCCATGAGCTTGGCACGTGGTTAGGGGAGGGGGGCGAGCAGTGCGGGGAAGATCGCAAATTCTGGAATGAGCGGTTCGGTCCCTCTAGTCACCGTTCGTTTCAATGAACCGTAACCGGTTCGCCGGTATTTTACGGTAATCTATTTTTTGTGCAGTTGCGCAACACGATTTTTGAAAGGTGCATTAACGAGTGCGGGGGGACAGCGGGTCAGTCGACTTCATGTTTAAACAGTTTAGAAATGTAAAAAAAAACATCCTACTGCGCCCATCCAGGGGCGCTCCTGCACAGTATAGTAGTGCTCAGCTGGCTAGAGCGGCAGCTCATTGCGGTCGATGTTGCCGCCCAGCTTTCCACGAATGATGAACAGAATTGGGAGTTTTTTGCGTGCAACCAAAATTGGTGAGACGCTAGGAAATATTTCCCTGCGCCCATGCCCTTTTAGCGTTGGCGATCGTGCGCTGCCTTGAAACGCTAGCAGCTGGTCGGCTTGCTTCCACCAGTCAAATACTGTGGGGAGGGGGCGCAGGAGCTGGCGCGCTGCCTCTTCGACGCCCACTTGCATGGCGAGCAGTGCGCCTTCCCTCTTCTCCTTGACCGTGTAGTGCTGCTTCTTTCGCGCCATTTTGGAAGTGAGGTCAGTTTTAGTTTGTCACTCATCGCGTTTTACGCGGTCCACTCAAATCTATCTGAGCTGCTATTCGCTAAATAAGTTTGGTTTCTTAGTGTTGATTCGCTAAAATATTTTTGAGCTTCGCGTGTTCCTTACCCCGATGCCGGTTTATTATGTCTGCCGGTCTTGTATGTCGTTGTCCGTATGTCAGAATGTGATTGCGTGCGGTGTGTTGTCAGTGTTAATTATCGTCAAAGTTCGGATAAGCGAAATTATAGCAGTGCGGAAGCAAAACTTGCGTGACTTAGGTCGTTGGCTGCAGTACCCCAGCTTGATCGAGCTTTAGTTTTTGCTGGCAAAGTACTCAGCTGCGAAGTTGACAATCCGTGTGACCTCGTCGATGTGGACCTGAACTGTAGCGGAATCGTCGTAGAAAGCAAGACAGTCCGTGATACCAGGGAATGCTGCACCGGCGTAGCCCTCATAGAAACCTGGCCCGAAGATCACATGCTTGTACCACGGACGGTGTGGCAATCCATCGAGCGAAAGTAAATGTCGCTCGAGCTGAACAGCTTTGTTGTTCCATGCACTCAGTGCTGATGCATCTGTGCTGGCTTGCAGCTCGATTGCTGTAGCTTGGAAAACATCCGCGTTGGAGGCAAACTTCTCGATGGCAGCATAAAGATGAGAAAGCTCGACGATTCTGTCGGCATTGGCAAGCCTCTTTTCGAGCTGCTGGAGTCCGTTACGCATTACGAGGGCGTACGAGGAGAAGTCGAACGGGATGACAGCGTCGTTGGCGAGACGCATGGCCAGTACGCCCCACCACTTAGCCATGCTGGCATGGGAAGCGTAGTTTGGGTCTCCCTGAGTCTCCATGTAGTGCAGACTATCCATTGTGCTGTGGTAGGTCCCGTAAGACGCGTAGGTAAGACCAAAGGCCAAGTTCACCGAAATGACACCAAGGTGCTGGTAGAATGGAGTGAAGTCAGAGCCCGAGCCCATGAAGTTGATGAGGTGTTCCGGCGCAAGCGTTCTATCAGCCGCATCCCCGGGGACGGGTAACCCACCGGGTACCGCACGAGCCTCCGTCATCTGCTTAATCCACTGGTCGAGCAGACTCGAGGCGCTGTCAATGGCACTGTTGTTGCCGTGGAACGAGTTCACAGGCAGCAAACTTGCTGTATCCTGCACGAACTTGGCGATCGAAGGAGCCGAACTAGCACTAACAAGAGGACCAACGAGCAAATCGACGTTCAGATAGGCCACCGCCTCCTCCTTGAGTAGCTTGGCGTTATCTTCAACCCACTCAGTACTTCCGAGCAGGGCATACTCCTCGCCGTCCCACGAACCGAGCACAATGGTACGGCGCGGTCGCCAGCCAGTCTCGAGTAGGTTACCAAGTCCACGGGCAATCTCCATCAGTGTCGCCGACCCGCTGCTTGGATCAACAGCACCGCACACCCATGCATCACGGTGGTTGCCCAACACAACGCGCTTGTCCGGTTCCTCCGAACCCTTGATCGTTCCAATAACGTCCCAAATCGTGCCAACATGGTTGTCCATGACCACATCCACGTTGAGCACCAACGCACCATCATCTCCCAGCTTGTACTTGAGTGGTAGACCTCCCTGCCACGTATCCAGCGCCTCCTGTCCTCCCAACGCCGCCAAAATCCGACGTGCCTGGCCGTACGAAAGCGGGAGCACTGGAACACGAGGAATATTCGTCACCTCCTCATACGAAAGACGAGAGGCTCCTTCGACCGAAGCCCAACCGGGCGTCATCGGGTCACCCGAGTAGAGGGGGATGTAGTTAACGGAGCCACGCTGGAACGAGTCTTCGGGGCGATAGAAACCTTCAGGGTACACCGGCCCACGCGTGAAGCCGTCTTCGTTCGGGTCGGAGTAGATCAGTACGCCGGCCATGCCATACTTCTCAGCAGCCATGACCTTGAGTCCGCGCATGTTGGCGCCGTAGCGCACCAACGCAATCTTCCCTTCGAGGGTGACGTTGTTGCTCGCGAGCCATTCAAAGTCCTGCTGCGTGCCGAAGTTGGCGTACACGACCGAGGCCGTGACGTTGCCCGTGGCCGAGTACGCCAAGAACGGCGGCAATGCCGTCGGGTCCGTTGTGCACGAGTCGTCCACAACGGATCCCTCCGTCAGGTTCAGCTCCTGCACGTCCTGCGAGGGGGACACGATCGCAAGTCGACGGTGCACCGGGTAGCTCAGCAGCGTGTAGTACTCGACCACCTCCGCCTGGATGCCGAACGATTCCCACTGCTGCGCAGTGTACAGCGCCGTCTCGTAGTCCTGCTTGGTGCCGCAGGTGTGTGGCACGCTGGCATACGCGTGCAGATACTCTCGGAGCTTTTCAGGCTGAACGCCGTTCACGAACGCGTGCTCGACGCTGCTCAACGGCTGCACTTCGTTCTTAGACATTGTCCTGGTCGTGGAGGCCACGCTTTCAGCGGGAGATGTAGGGGTCGAAGTGTGCAGCGTGAAGAGGTAGCTACCGAGAAATACCAGTGTGCCAACAAAACCAGCGACGCGTATAACATCACCAATGCGTCTTCGAGGGGCGTGGGCGACAGTGACGATGGGGATCGGAGCTTGATCGTCAGGTGACGTGCCGTACGACTTGAGCGGAGTGAACGACATGGCTCTTCCAGGGACGACGCAGAATTGACGAGGGACTTGACGATTGTCCTGCCGAGCAGGTTGGAGAGTGAGTTGGTTGGCAAGCGGTGGCATCTGAGGTGGTCGCCGCGGAGGCGACGCGTACACACATCATGCAAATCGGACGGGGTCCGCTTCAGCTCATGCAGAGGCAGGACTTGATATCCGTGAGCGGATGAGTGTTTGTTGTTGAAGTGGTACATGCACTCTTCAGCCTTTCCAGTGTACTGCTTGTCAACTTGCATCATGCATTTCGCCAATACCACCGCGTACCGGGCCATGCCCTTGCTACCTAGGCTGAACTTCAGCCTTAAGGTCATCGGGTACAGCAGCTTGGTCCTCGTGCTAGCTTTACTAATACTATTCCGATCGCCTGATGATCACCACGTGGACAGACCACCTTCGTCAATTCATCAAGGTCGGTAACAACTTGCAAGATTTGCTAGCTTGTCTGTGACAAGCTTGCTATGGATTCCAGAAAGAGTACATGTATTCGCGTTAAAACGGCGGACCTCTTGAGACTCCCACCACCATGGTCTCCGGTACTTGAGTTCATATCGACTATAATACTGGCTCGACAACAGCCCGGATATGGAGGGAGACCGCCGAACCTTCACCAGCAATGGCGCGTTCTAACCGGCGGCGCATGCTAGCACACGAGGATGTAGTTAGCACCACCTCGGATGCATCAAGGGACTGGGTATTTTCCTGGTCGACAGTACACCTAGCTGCCTGTAATGCACCACGCAGAAACAAATGTCCGTGGCACCGGGACCGTCACTTAGTTGAGTCAAATCCGCGCGGTAGTTGGCAGCGTACGATGCTGGCAAGGATGGCGGTGATGCTACTCAAGAAGGGATGCCTGCAGCCTGGCAGCCATGGGCGAATACAACGTGAACATCGGGGTAGCTTGCGTGGACGTTGACGGCGGTCGCAGTCAGGAAAAGCGGATCCCTAATAAGCATTGAGCAAGATGAGGGGCATCATTACGAATGATTTATCCAAGGGCTTGTGGTCGCTGTGGTTTGGGTAAAGTAACAAGAGGCGTAGCTTGTTAACCAACAATGTCAGGATATTGCAACGTAATCTGGCGTGGGGTTTGTCTCTAGTACTACCGCTGTAACCGCATTGTGGTAGGTGTCGTGCTGTCACTGAAAGAGACGGCATAGAGGACAATATACGCATCCAGACTAGTATCACTCCCACAGACATGTGCTCGCTTACAAGTAACCGCTTCAACATTCGTTCCACATAACTTATCACTTCATGACAACGCCCAGTAGATCAAACTCCATTGTAGTCCATTACACGAGTGAACCATTGGGGGATATTCGACGCTGTCACGCTGATATGCAAAGGCCGGGCCTGGAGGGTTAGAAGACTAAGTACTACATCGACTTGAACGCTTTCCGAGCAATCCAGCGGACAGGAAATGAGCTTCAAATCAGCACTGATATGTCAACACTGGCCGCATGGAATAGCAAAGTTGTCGAACCCGAGCGACAATTGCTTTACAAGTACTTGATCTTCAGGCCACAAGTATACATGGGTTCGCTTTTAATCCAAAAATGTTCCTGGTTCAAAACCGATTCTTTGCTCGTTTCTTTATGACAAAAAAGTTTAGAAAAAAGTGGTTCTACACGCTTCTTTTTATTGAAGTGCCTACCAAATGTGTGTGTTCCACACTCTTAAACTCTTCCAGCAAAGCGAATATAATCTGTGATTTCATTTGGAGAAGAGTATTCAGGTCAGGGCTCCCGTTTAATGCATAATGCCATGCATTAATGTGCATTAATCCCCTGCATAATGTATGGAGGCCTCTCGCCAACTTGTATGCATTATGTATGGCACTACATTTTACGTGAACATTATTAATGTAGTGGTCATAGTGCATGCTGGTAGAATCTATCGTTGGTTTGCATGGACTACCTTCTTTCCGGCCCTCACCAAGAAAGACACTACGGCGGTTACTTTCCGACCCGTACGTCGACCTAGGCGAGTTACCTCACTCTACCACGGGGACGGAGTGACCCACGAAGTCCTCTGATGCATACTATCAAATCTCAAGGAACTACTGCGTTTTGTTCTCCCTATTTACGCAGATCTTTAATTTCGAATCTCTCGTCAGGTGACCCACAAGCTCTTCAATATCGACTTCCAGTAACTCAACAAACGAAAGCTTTGCCTCTTCGGTGGTCAATAAGGCTTGCCTCCAGTCGAAGAAGAGCAGATATGTTCAGGTCGACACGATTCCTCCAACGTCTAATTTGACTGAGCGTTTGTTAAGTGTCACTCGGGCCACGAGTGGTCTGCACCGTCATTCTTTATTGCCCGTTTCGCTAGAAATGATTCTGTTTCTTAGAACGAACAGGTCTTACAGGGATGCTCAGACACTCCATGAGTTCATTGATTAAGTATTTACATTATTGATAAACATTAATCCCATTAATGCCCATTATGTATGGGAGCTCTTAGCGCTATGACAATGCATAATGTATGGAAGCCTTAAATTTTGCCATGCGATTAATGCCATTATCGGGAGCCCTGATTCAGGTGAATTCGGCTTCTGTCAGGTATTTACCAACCTCGTTATCCGCTTCGGCACTATCGGTTTCTTAATCCATGTAGTACAGTAGTACTGCCACAATTATATCGGATACCAGCGCTTCTCAAAATGATGTATTTCGTCAGACGCCTTTATTTTGGCGACAACGTGAGCGAAGGCGACCAAATAAACCTTATCGGGGCCATAGAAGCATAACAAACTTTCGGTTCGGTTCATGTAGGTTTTGTTCAACGTTGACGCTGCTATTCTCGACGACCTGGCCCACCTCAGTTGCCAATTTACCCAGCCAGTCATTCAACAACCTCGATATGGTACGCGCCAGCGACCAGGAACGAGGCGTTATCATTAGTGGCCATTTTTGGCGCGAGAACAATGGCAGCATCTACGGCACTCTCAGCAACTTGTTGAATGTGCAAACTGCACCGACCCGCCTGTTTCAAGTCTTCGCAGTGTCATCCTTCTTGACATGTTTGGGGAGGGATGATACTCCGCTCGAGACCATTGAACAGTTTTATAAGAGCAAACTTAGCGTCACGGAGCAACATTTCGTCGACCACGTACAGGTCGAGAAACTACGAGGATTTCTCAACATGTATGCAAGCAAACCTCACACTTGCGGTACCTCAAACGATTATGAGACAGCTTTGCGAACTGCTGAGCAATTCAAGTCGTTTGGACTTGATACTGAGATCATGACGTACTACACGCTGTTGTCGTATCCGATTAGCCGACGTCTCTCACTCCAGACATCACCGACATTGTTTCGAGAGCTCAATCTCACGGAAGGCAGCGTATTTGGTGATGCGTGTACGACCGACCAAGCTGGAATGCCTCCTTTTCTGGCGTATTCACCATCAGGGAATGTGACTGCTACAGTTGTGTATGCTAACTACGGTCGCAGGGAGGACTTTGAGTGGCTCAAGGCAAACAACGTGAGTCTGGAACGAAAAATTGCTCTCATCCGTCTTGGTGGAAACATTTTCCGCGGTCTTAAGGTCATGTCTTCTGTGGAGTTTCAGTTGGCTGGTGTCTTGCTGTACTCTGATCCGCAGGATGACGGATTTGTGCAAGGTTCAGTTTATCCTGACGGCCCATGGCGTCCAGAAGACTCTTTTCAACGTGGATCCGTGTACGTGGAGTGTGGTGACCCGCTCACGCCAGGGTGGGCTTCTATTGCAGGTACCAAATACCTCAAGTATGATGACGTTCAAACCATTCCACATATTCCTGCGTTACCATTATCATACGGCCAAGCGAAACTAATCTTCGAGAAGATGGGGGGTCAACAAGCCCCAGCAAGTTGGCAAGGGGGTTTGGTGATGATGAAAAATTACTGCATTGGTGATGATGAAGCCACAATTATGAATTTGGATGTAAAGATGAACAACACAATTGGGCCTATCTGGAACGTTATTGGTACAATTCATGGCTCTGACGCACCAGATGAATTAGTGATTCTCGGTAATCATCGTGATGCCTGGGTGTGCGGTGCAGTGGATCCTGGAAGTGGTTCATCAGCGCTTCTGGAGCTCGCGCGGGGTTTCGGTATGCTGTTGGAGCAGGGTTGGAGACCGCACCGTACAGTTATTTTCGCCTCCTGGGATGGCGAGGAGTATGGTCTTCTTGGCAGCACGGAGTTGTTGAGGATAATGCCGAAGTTTTAAAGAAGCAGGCAGTAGCGTATGTTAACGTGGACACAGCCGTCGGTGAGATCATTTCTGCGGATGGATCGCCTTCGATATCTCGACTGCTAATGCAGGCAGCAAAGGATATACCAGCCAACCAGTTTTTCGGAAATGAAACGGAGAATAATTTGTTTGAACAATGGTTCTTGCAGTCTAAAAGTAAAGTTGGTGTGTTAGGCTCAAGCAGTGACTTTGCGGCATTCATTGAGCACTTAGGTGTGACATCGGCCAACATACGTTTCAAGCTTTCTCGAGAGCACGAGTATGGAGCCTATCACAGCAGCATGGATAGCATCGCTTATTCTGAAAAATTCGCCGACCCGAACCACTCGCGTATCTACAACACGCTGGTGGGGAACGGTTGCACTTCGACTCGCGGACAGTGCTGTGATACCAATGGACTTTACGTCCTATGCGTCGATTATGAGTGACGCGATCGGATCGTTCGAGGCAGCTCTAATCGCTAACCTGAGGGGAACAGTGAATTTTTCGGGTCTCAACGCCGCCATTGCCCGTTTTCGCGTCAGCGCTGTACAATTCCACAAACGTCTGGACCAGGCGATTGCATCAGACGCAGAATTAAAGGGGTGGAATAGGAAGCTACTGCTTGGAGAGCGTCAATTCACATTGGATAAAGGACTTCCTCATCGGCCTTGGTACAAACACGTGGTTATCGGAGGCAGCAACGACGCACTCTACTCGGGTGTTACCTTCCCAGGACTCGCCGACGCTCTATCCTATCGTGATGATTCCGACGCCATTCAACGTCACCTCGATGATGTTGCCCTCGTCATTAATAATGCTGCGCATTTTCTGTTGAGCTGAGCTCGATCACTTTTTGCGGCTAAGCATTCAGTGCGCACGAATGGTTGTACCTCAGCCTTATTGACACTCATACAGAATCGATCCCACGTCCACTGTTTTGCTTTGTTGGAATAAGGGAAATTCAGAGGATTAGGACAGAGGAGGACAGCGCAAAGATGGCGAAGGAAGAGGTCTTGGAGGAGGAAGGATGCCCGGAGGTGCTTGTGTATTGGGAGTCAAAAGACGAAGTGATGACTCGAAGTCCTTGTCGGGGCAATATAGCCCTTTATTCTGCAACTAGTTGACTGGTCTACAGTACACGGGACAACTGGCTATATGATCCCATATTCTAGAGCAAAGCATAAGCATGTCGGAGATGCCCAATTTAACAGCCTCCCACAACGAGGAACGTGCGGAAGGTTTGCTCGGTACCTTAGACTATCTATTGCAACTGTCACCAGTCTAATTACTGGCGTAAAATTGGATGATACCGTTGGCATTTTGTTGCAGTTTAGGATTTTGTTCATGTTGGAACAATGATGACTACTCAGGAAAACCTTTGGGAAGGATAAAACCTGTTCGCCAGTACATTGATGTACGAGTGTACATGTAAATAACTCAAGTTCGCAGCAATATTTCTTTTGTTTTTCTTTGCTGATCGAATTGGATGGTTACTCAGAAAATCCACGTTAGGGATAAAACCTGTTCACCGTGTGTATGATCGTTCGTACTTTTAGATTTTGTCTCCAGTGAGCTCCATCAAGATAGTAATGTTTGCGGCTATATAAGCTCTAGTTTCCAGCTTCAGATTTAGTGCGAGTTCATTGACTTTATTTGCGCTTAGCTGTGAGCTGTCGCTCATGATTCTCATTTCTGATGAAATGCATATGATATTCTCATTCTACATGTAGTAGATTAGACAGAGGCGCAGTTGTGCATGTCCTATGTGAGCATGGTGATGTACGATGTCGTTTATGACAAGCAGCTTTGGTACTTGTCGAATTGGCCGATGTCATGTTTGTATTTATAATGTTGGCGTGTTGACGTTTGATGGTGTCTTTGCCAGTGCAAATTTCAGAAATCGTTGAAAAGATGCGTCTAAGTAGTAATAATGCATGCCAGCAAAATTGAAAGACAAGCGTATTCGTGCTTATAGGCCAATACTCAGTAAACGAGACTTTTATAATCAAGGAAAACTCTTTGGAGAAAAACCTGATTCCCGTTGCATGGTTCCCAATTTTGGGAGTAAATATTTATCTGAGCGATATTTGTATGCTTTTTGCGTACGTGTGTATAACGCAGTGGATTCAAATTAGAATGGCTACTCAGGAAACCTATTAGGATAAACCTGTTCGCCGAGCGCACTGTAGGAGTGGGGTATTTGATATTTTGCTTTGATTTAGCATTAATTAATTTGCTCAATTGGGATGTTCCTGTTTGGAATATTCATAGAGGTTAATATTCTCTTCTCCTTTACGTGAGCACCTGGGACACATGAGCAACGTTTATAACTGGGGCTCGATTAAGGCTTTCAGTCTCCCAGTTCTAAAGTTTGGTCAAAGATTAGGCTATGTGCCTCCCAGATTCTCAAAACCGATTGGAGTCAAACTCATTCTGATTTATGCTTTCAGCGCGCTTAGCTGCTGTGTTATTTGATTGTCATTTTGTAGCATTTACATGCTGTTGTTTAGACTCGATTTATTTGCGGTTTAGATGTCATAGCAACGTACAGCTCTACCTTTGCCCGCTCAATGTTAAGTAAAACGTCGATCAAACTTGGCACCTTTTATTTTGGAGGGCGGTGGGATGCCCAAATCAGAGGGATCCCACTCTCTTCGTGCTTTCAAAGCTGGCTAATGCGCAGCCAAAGTTGGCGCATCCTTCGCGGTACTTAGTTTTCTCCCGCCATGGGCGAGCAAGTTTCGCGCGCGGACGAGTTTCGCGCGTGCAGCTCCATCGCCACCACGAGCGACTGGGTAATCTTCGGCATAGAGACGTGAGCTGCGCGCTCTAGTAGCCGCATTCTCGCTTCCGTCATCGAAATCAAACCGCCGCTTTCCGTTCGCGCTGTTGGCGCCTGTGTCATCTCGGGGCGCATTAGCGCCAGATACTCTTTGATGTGTGATTTTAACACACTGAAACAGTTTTCGATGGGATTACACATGGGACTGTAAGGCCCAAGACGAAGCAAAACGAGGTCGTCACGGGCAGTGACGAACGTCTCCGTCCGGTTGTGCGCGGGCGCGTTATCGAACACAACGACAATTTTCTTGCCGGTGTAGTCGTTCTTGAAAACGTCGGAGTTCTTGACAACTGCATACAGCTTGTCGACGATGTCAGCATTATTCTGCATTTTGATGCTGCCGCGTTGGG